>BSBK01010967.1:7500-56691 GCA_027943335.1 Chamaecyparis obtusa | reverse complement strand
GCCACTAGTGACAACACTTATTTGCATTCTGAGTACAAACCGAGCAGAACAAGGCAAACTGAGCAGAACAATGCAAACCGAGCAAAACAGTGCAAACCAAGCAGAACAGTTCAAACCGAGCAGAATAGTGCAAACTGAGCAGGACAGTGCAAACCGAACAGGACAGTGCAAACCGAGCAGGACAGTGCAAACTGAGTAACATTATGTCTACCGAGTCACCAGTATTTACTGAGTTCAAAACCTACCGAGTGGTTCGTATGAACTGTGCCTTCACTTCTACCGAGTGCATGATGATGCTGAGTAATGCAGTGGACGCCGAGTATCAGAAAGTCACCGAGTTAGTTTGCAGGAACTGTGTAACCATACTTGGGCCGACTTAGTAGCACTTATGTTTATTTGTCAAGCCGACTTTGTAATTGTAATTGTAATTAATTGTTTAGACTTGTATATAAACAATGTATGTAAAAATACCAAGATGTATGAATATGTATATATATATGAAAAAGAAAGAAAGGCAAAGATAAGAGAATTACAAAGGGCTACAGTAGTATAGGAGCAGCAAAGACAAATTCATCACAGAAGGTGATCAGTACATCAGCGAATCTCAATCAGCAATCCAGTTGCAAAGTAAGAGATCTACTGTTTCATCCTAACAGGTGAATTAGCTTGAAATCCTTTAAACCAGGTAGCTTAACAGTCTTTGTAAAATCTCTTTACCGAGTGCATACTTCATTGTATGTTTGTAAAACCTCTAACAAGGTGGACCTAGCAGTCCTTATTGCTCCTAGCAGGGCAGATCATCAGAAGTGATCAATCGTAAGCCTTAACTGGCCAACTTTATACTGCAGTACTAAAGCTTTGTGGGTTTCATCCCCACCCCCAATTCTACTTTCTTTTGGAAGGTTTCTGGGTAACCAAATCTATGTGTCATTGTTGTGAATGCTTTTAAGTTTCATGCTTTCTATATGCAGAAGGATAAAGTAAACTATATGTTAATACATCTGAAGAAAATTTTGAAGTTACTGATTCACCCCTCCCCTCTCAGTAACTTGATTAATTCCTGAATATTTCCAACAATTGGTATCAGAGCTGTATTGGTTCTCAAGACAAAGCTTAACTAGCTTGAGCAAAGATCCAGGACAATGGAGGTATTCAAACTGAACAAGGTGATTGAAAATGAAAGGTAGATCTGGAAGTGGCCATAGCTAAACTTAAAGAAGCAAAAGAACATCTTTCCCAATCCCTAAGAAGAAGGAAGGAACTTGCAAATCAGATGAATGATGAGAATTACATTGAAGAAAAGATTGAAGATCTTTTTCCCTCAGATAACTCAGATGAAGCAAACAATGCTGTCAAAGAACTCCTAGAAAAGATGGGTCTCTGCAGAAAGAAGTGAGAAAATTGAAAAGAGAACAAGAGCTACACTCAACAAGATTTTGTGAGATCTTAGAACAAAGAAACAAGTTGAAAGATGAATTAGATGGAAGGAACAATGAAGTCCAAAATAAAACCCTTCAGCTAGAAAACCTAATTGATCAGATCTCCCATACAAATGAGGAAATTCTAACTCTAAGATCAGAAATAGAAAGCACAAGAGAAGAACCAAGATCTGAAAAGAAAATCAATCTAAGATTGGTGGATGATCTAAACACCGAAAAACAAATCAATGAAGGAATGCTGAAAAGCCAGAAGACTTAAATCAGCTGTATGAGAAAAATCTTCATAGGCAGAAAGGAAAAGCAGGACTTGGATACAAAGGAGAAGGTGAATCTTCTAAGCAAGGTACTCAAAGAAATCATAAACCTGCTTGTAATCATTGTGGTAAAATAGGACATACTTCAAATAAATTTTGGAGCAATGAAAAAGCAAAATTCAATGGAAAGTGCTACAACTGCAATCAGCATGGTCACAAAGCAAATGAATGCAGGGAAAACTAAGATTCAAAGGTAATTGTCACAAATGCAACAAACAAGGTCACAAGGCATCCGAGTGCAGATCCAAAACATTCAATCCAGCAGAACAAATTATGAAAGTAATGTTTGGATGGGATTACAACACCTGGTGTAGATGTCATTACTATGGAGAATATGGACACATTGGCATGAACTACATAAAACATCATCTAAGGAAAAGAGATACTACCATAAGATGTTTCAAATGCACTAAACTCGGTCACATAGCCAGAAATTGCATGAATGCTAGTGAAGTTGAAGATGGAAAGAAGAATGAAGCAACTAAGGTCAGGAAATAGATAAGACAACAGTGGATTCCTAAATCTACCGAGCAAACCAGTCCAAGTAATGGAATGGGTGGCTCTACCCGACTCAAACTAAATTCCCAAGAAAGCACTGGAACTATATTCTCATAGACCAATTTTAAGCAGTTCCAGAACTGAATTAAAAGAAAGATCTAAATCAGCATACAAGATGCAATAAGATCACAGGAAGGTCAATATCAGTTTTCACTGAGCAAGGTCGGTACCCAGTTTTTACCGAGTGAGGTCGGAGCAATATGAATTCTTGAGTTCACCGAGTTGTGAAGTCTTTACCGAGCAATTAATTCTTAGTGGTGACAGTCTATCAGAATTCATACCCTAATTTGTACTGGGCATTATGACAGAGTTGTAAACAAAAGGCAAGAAATCAAACTCATTCTTCACTGAGAACTTTAGCACTTTTAGAGCAGAAAATTTCAAGAGCAATCCAGTGATTCAAACACTTTTGCGAAAAGAATTCTCTATGAGCTACCATGGCATCATCCAGCACTTCAGTGAAGAAAGGATCAGAAATGATAGTCCAAGGGGAATGGAGAGCACCAGATTTCAAAATCATGCCCGCAATTGCAGCAGCCCTAGACCCGAATGGAGCTCAATCTCAGATTCCTCCCTAAGGTACTACTTGTTAACGATATTCGCAATCATTTCAATTGTGCAATTCAAGAGATGGGAAACCTAGAGCTAGATATTGTGCATGAGGAACTGTGTGTGGATGGTATTCTAAAACCCGAGCACAAACATCTGGAAGATAAGGGATTAGTTCACATTGCACATTTAGCTCGAAACTTTTGGGAGAAATGGGTTAGATACATTCTCAGCCATGTACATGAAGGCAAGATTCGGCTTGAGCAACCCATAGAGATCACTAAGAAGATGATTCATCAAATTACCGGTCTTCCCATGTTAAACAAAGCTAAAACTACCAAAACCCTAGGTCAGCCGGAACTGGAGAAGAAAACCCTAGCCGAGTGGGACGGTAGAGGCATGAAAGTAAGCAGCATTACTGATGCTGAATTGAAGTTTGGAACACACATCATGCCCATAAAATATACAGTTCAAGTTGACAGAATAGTGTATCCTGTGAAGCCATAGACCTAGCATACAAAGTGGTCAAGAATAACTTATCATTTGACCTTGCAGATTTATTGTTAAAATAGTTTAACAAGAACATGGAAAGCATTCAAACTTCCAAAAACAATCCATGTAAGTTTGGATCTCTACTAGTCTGTTTATTTTCTATGTTCAGAAATTCTTCCCTTCCAAAGGAAAGTAGTATGGAGAAAAGATGTGCCAGTTCTTTATGAGATAAATGAATATATTTCAGAATGGGTGAAAATTTTGAGAGCATCATGGATAGTTATTTTGAGTCTTTCAAGGAGAAATGATGACAGATTTCGGATTCCACAAAGTTGGTGGAAGATTATAAGGATGATATTTGTTTCATGGTGGACTGTGACAGAGTATACATTCAAGCAGCTAAACTGAGGATTGTACATGTAAAACCTCTTCCTTATGAGGTAAACATTGATGAGACAAAGAATATCATTGAAGCCCTTCTTAATCAGCCTGTTAATCCCAAAGCTCCATATTTTGGAACATATGATGAAGCTAAGGTGAGAATTGAATTAAGTATAAAGCTTCCACAGGCAGTAAATAAAGGAAAGAAGAGGATAGCCAAAATGCAAATGCTAACCGAGGACAAAGGAGAAGACACTGAAGAAGAAAAGGAAAAGGATGAGAAAATAGAGGAACCAGAACCTGCAAAGAAGAAAGGAAAGGTATTCATCACCAAGGCACCTAAGCCTCCCACTGCTGTATTTACAAGGAGAAGTGCAAGGGGTAGGACAGACAAGGCAGACAAAGATATAATATTCAAAAGGCCTCCTCTAACCCTTCAAGAGAAGATCAAACTTTTTAGAGAAGGATCAGGATCTGGAGTAAGTAATATAAAATCTTTAAAATATGAAACCAGATCGGAAACAGAACAAAAGAAAATAGAAGATGCTATCATTGAAAAGATGGGACAGTGGAAATACTCTCCTGATGAAATAGCCCCACAGATTCCAGCAGCTTTATTAGATCCAATAAAAATGAGATGGACAAATGCAAAGCAAACTGTAAAAGACATATTTGATCAAACCCTGAGACAGTTAATGTCGAGCTTGAAAAATGATGAAATAAAGAAGGCATTGAAGGAGAATGAAAATAAGATGACACTAAAGTTCAATACTTGTTTTAATTCTGATTAAAATATTGAATCGGTTGTGAAGGCTACAAATGCCACATGGAAGAACATATACCATCTTCACCAACCGAATATTGAAAAAGTTATAATAAAAGACATTAAAGATGACAGTGATGAACAGGAAGAAGCCACTGAGGTAGATGATACTGTAAGGATAGCAGCAGAAGTCATTGCATCACTTCCTACCTTTCCAATAAAAGTTACTACATCTAGCCCGGAGACACCTTCAAGCATGGTTGTGACAACTTCAACATTGTCCAATCACCTATAGCAACAACAGAAGTAACTACCATTTCTTCTACCGAGTTGCAGTCTCCTATTTCATCAAGTTTTCCAGCAGTAAGTATTCTAGTTTTTGATTCTACAAGTGTAAATACTTTAAGTTCTCCAGTAGACAGTATACTATTCTCTATAGCCAGTCCTACTATGTCTACCATCACTACTACTAAGGCATTAAGTACAGATAAGCCTAAGACTCAACCGAGTATAAGATTTTTGGGCAAGAATATAGTAGAGGATATAGACCTAGATGAAGAAATAGAGATTCCAACATTGGATTTTGCAAATCTATCAGCGGATCAAATGCAAAATATAGGTGAAATCCTCCAAAGGAAAGCGAAGCAAAAGAAACTTAAAGAGGAGAGAGACAAGGAATATAAAATCATTAAGGATGCTAAGGACATTTTGTCAGAAGCTTTAGGTATTAAAGTAGACTCCTCTCAACATGTTTTGTTACAATTAGCAGAAGCAGTAAATAAGTACAATGAGGATTCATCTGGGACAGAAAAGTTAGTTGAAAAAGTTGAGAAGAGATTCAACAATAAAGTGCTTGAGCACATTGCTCAGCACATAGCTATTAATCAAGTCGAATTATCTTCAGTTTTGTCCAAACATTGAATCTTCCTATTCGAATGTTACCTCTCTTTTGGCCAAACTATGCAATGTTGCTGAATTCACCAAGGATGTCAAGGATAAAATGAATAAAATTGATGAGGATTTGAAGATTAGCATACAGAAGCTGCAACTTGAACCAAGTTCAAACTCTGCTCATCACATGAAAATCTCATACCTATCAAATATGCATTCAGAACTACTGAAAGAAGACACAAGGATCCGGTCCACACTGCTAGACATTCAGAACATGATACTTCCCATCATGAATACAATGTATAAGCACATTGAACATTCCAAAACATTAATCCATGACAATCAATTCTCAATAGCAGATCACATGATTGAACTCTCTGTAGAAATCCAAATTTCAATCCAAACATGCAAGATTCTGCAAGAAAATTTGGACAGAACCCTGGCACTGATAATGAAGGTACATTCTATTTTTCTATCAAATTTTGGATTCTCTCTGTAAAACATTTGTATATACACCTTTGGCATTATCGCCAAAAAGGGGGAGATATGTATAGAAGAAGATATGTATAGAAGAAAAGAAGAAAAAGTTAGCACATTGATAGGGGGAGATAATTTATAAAGCCCTATGACAAAGACAAATTTTGAAAAATCAAAATAAATCTCAGCATGGTTCATGTATATAAGTTTTGGGCAATAAGTGTTTTTGTCACTAATGCCAAAGGGGGAGATTGTTGGCATTAAGTAGAATTGCCACTAGTGACAACACTTATTTGAATTCTGAGTGCAAACCGAGCAGAATAGTGCAAACCGAGCAGAATAGTGCAAACTAAGTAGAACAGTGCAAACTGAGTAGAACAGTGGAAACTGAGTAGAACAGTGCTAACCGAGCAGGACAGTGTAAACCGAGTAACATTATGTCTACTGAGTCACCAGTATTTACCGAGTTCAAAACCTACCGAGTGGTTAGTATGAATCGTGCCTTCACTTCTACCGAGTGCATGACGATGCTGAGTAATGCAGTGGACGCCGAGTATCAGAAAGTCACCGAGTTAGTTTGCAGGAACTGTGTAACCATACTTGGGCCGACTTAGTAGCACTTATGTTTATTTGTCAAGCCGACTTTGTAATTGTAATTGTAATTAATTGTTTAGACTTGTATATAAACAATGTTGTAAAAATACCAAGATGTATGAATATGTATATATATATATATGAAAAAGAAAGAAAGGCAGAGATAAGAAAATTACAAAGGGCTACAGCAGTATAAGGAGCAGCAAAGACAAATTCATCACAGAAGGTGATCAGTACATCAGCGAATCTCAATCAGCAATCCAGTTGCAAAGTAAGAGATCTACTATTTCATCCTAACAGGTGAATCAGCTTGAAATCCTTTAACCGGGTAGACTTAACAGTCTTTGTAAAATCTCTTTACCGAGTGCATACTTCATTGTATGTTTGTAAAACCTCTAACAAGGTGGACCTAGCAGTCCTTATTGCTCCTAGCAGGGTAGATCATCAGAAGTGATCAATTGTAAGCCTTAACCGGCCAACTTTATACTGCAGTACTAAAGCTTTGTGGGTTTCATCCCCACCCCAGTTTTACTTTCTTTTGGAAGGTTTCTGGGTAACCAAATCTATGTGTCATTGTTGTGAATGCTTTTAAGTTTCATGCTTTCTATATGCAAAAGGATAAAGTAAACTATATGTTAATACATCTGAAGAAAATTTTGAAGTTACTGATTCACCCCTCCCCTCTCAGTAACTCGTTTAATTCCTGAATATTTCCAACACACAGATATATATATATATATATATATATATATATATATATATATATATATATATATATATATATATATATATATATATATATATATATATATATATATATATATATATATATATATATATATATATATATATATATATATATATATATATATATATATATATATATATATATATATATATATATATATATATATATATTAAAAAATGATTTACGTCACATTCACGATGGCCATAAAATAACGACGGCTATCTGTCAAAACAATCCGACATCCAGTTGTCGCATGTACAACATCACTGTCAGTGAAAAACTATAAATGACAGATAGTCACTGTAAAATTTTGACAGGTCTCTGTCAGATGTATAACACTGATGTCATTAAAAAATACAAATGACATATATCCATCACACACTTCTGATGGATATCTATCGCACTAACAGCATCTCCGTCAACACACAAATTACAAATGACGATAACCCGTCTGAAGATTCTGATGGGTCATTGTCATTTTTATTTTTTTGTGATGGATAGGCATTGCAATTGGGATGACCACAAATAGGTCTGACACCAAGTTCTCCATGTTGGGACCCCCTTCTTGCGACGTCCATTGTCGTCATAATTACAATGCCAATCAAAACCATTATTTTTTTCGACTACAAAACTACAACATCGAGTGGTGTCATTATATCAACAGTTAACCATCCTAATTCAGATGCCCTGACATCAAAAAAATGTCTCAAATACTAGTGTTATATTCAAAACTACACAAAATTATGTTCAATTTATAATTTAAATATTAAAAACATATTAAAAATATAAAACTATTAACATAGTAAGTGTTTTATGTTTATTTTGTTTAATAATTTTGATACATATTTAGTTTTCCAAGAATTTAATTAGTATAGTGCAAAAGAATCCATCAGATTAATAATTAAAATTAATAAATGATAATAAATCTAATTATATCGTAATAAACAAGTGTCACGTAGTGGCCAATACTTGTAGGATTTAATTATAAGTTAAGCTATCCATAATCCTAATCTTAAACCCTAAACCCTAACCCTAAAAATAATATTAAACATGGTGTAAGCCCTAATTAGAATTAGAATTCTAACTATAATCACAATCCTAAACACTAAGCCTATCCATATCCCTAACAAACCATAACCCTAACCCAAATATTAATCCTAACCATTATCTCAATCTTAAACCCTAATTCATAATCCTATCCCTAACCCCAAACCATTTTCCTAATTAAAACCCCAACCCTAATTCCAACCATGATATAAACCCTAAGGCTAACCATAATCCAAACTATAATCCTAATCTTAAACCCTATATCATAAAAACTAAAATTAATGCTAATTCCTAGAGCCTGATCCTAATCCTAAAATTAATAATAGCCATGATGTAAAGCCTAACCCTAACCATCAAACTATTCAATCCTAATCTTAAACTTTGAACCCTAATCCTAACCCTTACTATCAACCCTAAATCTAATGAAAACATAAACTATTACCATAATGTTAACTATGATGTAAACCCTAACCCTAAGGACATTCCTTATCCTAAGCCCTAAAGTATAACCCTAACCCTAGCCCTATATAATTACCCTAATGATAATACTAACCAATGTGTAAACCCTTATCCTAATTAACTTTATTAAAATTAAATAAATGAAAACCAAAATCTAACCCTAATGATAATAATAGAACCATGATATAAATTGTGCCCCTAATGGTAACCCTAACCACGATGTAAATTGTAACTCTAAAAACTAACCCTTACCCTAATTATATATTAATTTATTCAACTTATAACACTAAATCTTAACAGTAAACCCTAACCATAATTCTAAATTTTAACCATAATCATAAACCTAAACCAAATCCTAATTGTAATACTACTCTTAACCTTAATCATAACCCTAAACCAAACCATAGCCCTGACCAAATCTAAATATTTACTCTTAACCTAATTATAATTTTAATCCCAAACCTAATAATAATTCCAATGCTTCCCTTAAGACTAAAAAAAATGATATTACTAACCTAAAACCTATTATAATTATAATTCATACCATAACCCTAACCCTAAGCATAATTCTACTTGTAACCATGACCATAAACCCAACCTTAAGATGAAACCCTAATCCTGACCATGAATTAATTTACTCAATGTGTTACTGAAAAAATTCAATGCCTCGATGCATCTCGGTGTATTTTAAATGTAGAGTATATATTAGCTAGTTATAAGTTAATTTGTAGATAAATTTAAATGTATTTTATTATATTTATTATAAATCTATGTAAATGTAATACTAATATTAATAATGTATTTTTTAATTAATTATAAAATTTGATGATGATAATAATATTAGTTTAAATAATTTTAGATGTAGCAATAAGTAATTCTTTTTCATTATAATTGTTTTAATAATATAAATTAGAAATTGTAGTTAATTTTATTTTATTCTTATGATAATTTAAATTATTTTGTAAAGTATAAAATAATTTTTATTTCTAATATAATTATACGTAAAAAAAAATAAAATTTAAATATATTATAAATAATATTTTATAATTATTTATAAAGTTAAACAAAGTTATTATTACAACTATAATTATAGTACAATTTTATAATTATTTATAATTAAAAATCATTTTATATATAAATTAAAATCAAAATTAGAATTAAAATTAAAATTATTTATATAACTAAAGTCAAGTATCATGTCAATAGAAATCCCTGTATAACAGTTAAAATACATTCATCCACTAAGATGATAAAAAAATAATTTTTAGATATTATAAAGTTAAAAAATTTGCATCTACATTTTAGAAATGAAAAAACTTATAATAAAATATAAAATATAATTTATTTTGATTGGCGTAGAAGAGCTCATTTAATCACTAGTTAAGATAAAAACTCAAAAACTGATACAGTAGTACTTAGCCTACTGGAAAGTACTAATAAAGAGTAGTTGTTCCCTCTTCAATAAGGTTTCGAGTAGATGACCAAAGTTACAACTCCGCCCATAATAATAAATAAGGTAGAAACTTGTGTTAAAAAATGATGGAAGGAGATCAAACTTTGGATGGGAAAGGAATCAACAAATGTTAATACCAATGGGTTGAAAAATAGCGAATGGGAATTCAGTTTAGGGCTCAAAAAGAGGAGACCATGTCCTCATTAAATTGGGGTTTTACTGGAAGTAGACTCTAATTCCTACTGAATATTTAAGGTTATGGAATTTCCACCCTTATCTGTTTTATTTCTCTATAATCTACTTATATCATATGTAGATGTATGCTCATTTTTGTATATGGAAATCTGTATTTTTGAAAGATGTGTTCTCTTGTTGTTTGAATAATCCTTGCATATTTTATTTATTTTCCTTTGACTGTGAAACTTTAACTTATTATTCTCATTTTGATTGCATGATCTCTTTATTTTTTCTTAGCACAAAACTCTATTGTATTGGTCTGGTTTGAAACCCCAACATCTTATATGCTCCTCTATCTCATATTGGCATGTGTTGCATACTCACTTTTGTTTATTAAAGAAGTCACTGTATAATTTCCTAGTGTCATTATTAGTATTGGTTTGGTATGTTAGAATGCAACTAAATCAACATATGGTTATCTGGAGTTGGACATTCTCATGCTCTATTGGGGCATTGTTTTTTTGTTTGACCAGAGTTTTTGTAATGGAACCCAAAATTGAAATGTAATAGCCAAATTGAATTTGTATGCCTTGGAACCATTCTACTTTCCTTTTTTTGTAAATAGTGATCCCTTTTCTTTGCGAGATGTGCATCCATCTACAATTTAAGTTGCTAAATTTCCTTTTATTTCCTTATTAGCACCAACTTTAACCATGATTCAAAGTCTCATCCTTCCAAAATGTAGTAGATTTATTCCTGTAAATACAGCTTGGTCTTGTTTTCTACCAAGCAAGATTACTTCCTTGGGTAGTCATTTTCTTCCTCCTATCTAAATCTAGAAATTGTAGTTGTGAATACTTTGTTTGTATTCTCACTTTTGTCTACTAATCAGTTTACTGTACATCATTATCTCTGTTTAAGATTTCCTTAAGAAGTCAATCCCGTTAGAGCTATTTATATTAGATTTATTTTATTTTATTTATTTTTCACCATAATATAGGTAAACATAATTAGAACGTTTATAAAATTCTAAATATTGGTGCTTGATTTTCCTCTTAGTGGTATTTATTATAGAATAGAATGTTAGAAATGGTTGAAAATCTGTAGTCAAATGATTAATGATTTAATTCCCAAATTAGTAGATTTTTGAACAAGCACTTATTAGATAAGTTAGGGCGTGTGGTTAAATATTGGTATCAAATTGGAATGCAACTAACACTCAATAAACCATTAACTCAAGAATTTAGCTATGAGATTCCATATCAAATGAACCAACTAAACCCTCAAGAGCTACTTAAAAAGTTGAAGCAAGTTTAATCCTTATTATGATGCTCATCAGATCAAGGCATGAAGGATTAGTGACTTGACTAGTCCAAAATGGAAGATTCTAATGCAATGCCAAAATAGAAATGGAGTAAAGTGCAAGAACAATGCTAAAATGAGAGAATTAAGCTAGTATGGATGCAAATAACTACTATTCTAGAATGGTTATGCAAGAAACTATGCTATGATAAACAATGCAAGAAAGTAAACTAGATTAACAATGTAAGAGAGCTAAGAATGAAGTAACCTAAGAATGCAAAAGAGCTATTAGTATATAATGAAAGAAATTAAGAACTAGGAATTCAAATTAGCATAGCAACTCTAGAATGCAAGCATGCAAATTACTGAGATGCCAAAATGATCAAGATTGGGACCCTTGAGCCAAGGAAGAGCTTCCTTTTAAAGGAATTTCCCTAAGAATGAAGGGTCGAGATTAAGGGTCAAAAGATGTTAGGTAGAGATGAGTGGTGAGAAAGATCAATCCATGTGAAAGTATTCAAAAAATTTGATCGGCCAAGCTTGATTGGAGAATAAGACAAAATGGAAAATCCTATTTTAATTGTCAATTAATCAAGATTAAGTTACACAAAGTGCTCTATTTAATAAAAGTGTTAGGACTTTATATTAAAGGTAAGTTTTGACTATTAAATGATTTTCCAAGTTTAGAAATAATTTAATTATGAAAAGGGGATTAACTAGGTTGCTTACATAAATATGTCTAGTAAATTATGCCTTCGAGATTTGGAATTTGTTTTAAGATAATTTAATCAAAATTGGGGGCTTAGGTTCTACTAGATAAATTTTAGGTGATTACATTTACCCCTCTTTGAGTTAATGTGCAAGCAGAGTGTTGATTTAAAAAATAGATAGCAGATAGATCAAAGAACAACTTGATGTGAAGTGATGAGACTATTTCTGATAAGGAGAACTGACTTCGAACTTGATCAAATGAAGATTGATAAGAGATATTAGTTCCAAACTTGATTGAGTGAAGACTAATGAGAGAGACCAGAGTATCCATCCTAATATGAAGCGATGAGACTGAATATATGTCCAAAGATTTTTGAGATAGCTACCTCGACAAGGATTTTGAGGAACCCCATCACCTACCTGAGAGACAATACCCGATTCATAGGAGTCCTGATGAACTTGATATGCCCCAGGAAGAATGTTAGATTGATATGAGTCCTTATGAGCCTGACATGCCCCAAGAGATCAAATAGATGTTTGTTAAGGTGACCTATTATGAAGTAATGAGATCACTCTTTCAGAGAGAGATGCGGAGAATCTAAACTTGATATATGTCCTGATGAAGATGAGATGCCCCAAGCCATGAAGCTTGAAATGGAATGATAATTGGGATTGATATTTAGAAAGAATATTTTATATATTGTCATGCCCCCTCTAGATCAAAATAAAAATGAGGCAGAGAGGTTAAAGCTTGATTTGATTGAAAGCATTGGAATCAATAAGCTTATGTTGCTAGTAGATTCAAAAAAGATTGAAGCGCATTCAAAGTCATTTGGAGGTTATGCTGACCAGGTTTGATCAAAATTTGACCGAGGTTGACTAGTATGAAATCACTTAGATTCAATAGATTTGCATGAGATTGACCTCAGAGGTTCGAGAAATCAAGGCAGAAGTGAGTGAGAAGTGATAGCATAAGCAATAAAGTGTGTTTGACCAAGAAAGGTTGACTTTGCAATTTGACTAGGTCAACGATCTCAGATTTTGATCGCAAAAATGGATTCAAAATGTTGAATCTAACTAGGGGTGCAATTTTTTATGGATTTAAAAGACATTGAAATTTAGGTCAAAATCTATAAAAGTGGCCCAGAGGGGTCATTTTCAAATTATTTGCTACAATTGAATTTGATAGTCCAATAGCCTTCTAGAGAGATTACAATGCAAATTCCTATCCAAAATCACCAATTCAAGCTTCAGAGATGCCACAACCGACCTCAGGCATATGGTGCAACAGTAAGTAACCAATCCCATCTCATGATTTTTCAAATTTTTAGCTATTTATTAGTATTTTAGGCACATTTTTTATTTTTTATTTTTGTTTATCGTATGGTACAAGAATTGTATTGCATACCTCTTTGAGGTTTATCATACAATAAACTGGTTAGTAAATGTGTGTCGTCTCCAGTTCACATTTTTATCATAGGAGAGGTACCCTCGTATCGTATGATACAAGGAATTTTATCGTATTAGAAAATCATATCATCTCCTTTATTGAGCTTCATCATATGATATTTGTGGGCCAGCTCTTTAATCATATGGGCTAAAAATAAATTTTTGTCCTTTATAGAAAATTTTCTATCATCCGTTGTAATTTGTAGTTTTTCAGAGATACTTACTAGTTGATTCTAGATAGCTTGATGTTTGAATTTAAATGATTACTGATGCTTTTTCTTGTTTTCTATGATGCATATTCATCTTCCTAATCCCACCTTTTGATGTGCATACCTATAGGCACTTCGATTGAATCGACTGCATTCTCCTGATGACCTAGTCATGCTTGACCAGTGTAGGCTGGGAAAGCTCTTGACACTCTTAAATATCTGTGTGAACCACATATTACTCACAATGCTGGCAAAGTGCTTCCATTAAGAGCATAACACATTCCATTTGTAGATGGGTGAGATCATAGTGACACTCAAGAATGTGTACTGTGTGATGCGCCTATCGATTTTTGTTGGGGAGTTGGTGTATTATGATCAAGATTCGTTAGAGGGTATCGCAGCCATGAGGAGGATCTTTGTCGATGATACGATCATGGAGTGACACATCACATGGGATTACATGATCTGACATTATGGGCAAGAGTACTCCTTAGCATGTATTCTAGGAGGACTGATAGGTTGTGTGGTGGTCCCCGATCGGAGCCAGCAGGGCTTCCAATGTGGATGAGGCTACATATTGTATGATATGTTGATGAGGCCATGTAGGTTTAGTTGGAGAGCCTGCTTACTTTTTCATATGTACCGCAAGTTGCATGAGATTGTTTACCATCATGGGAGGAGCATGTCAGTTATTATTCTTTAGATCTGGGCATGGGAGCACATTCCTATTGCACACCCTATTGAACACGTTGTGCAAGGAGTGGGTATACGATATATTTTTAGGTACACTGATTATATACATCAACCCAATTTGGGCAAGACCTCATTTTGGTGGTGGAAGTTTGATGATATGACCATAGTACTATGACATCCATGCATAGGCTATGAGAGGTGGTCAGGCTCTACACACGAGTATTCATGTATGTGTAATAATAGGTTATTGATTGGGAGGTAAGTCCCTTTTGATTCTTGCAACATTGTCTGTACTGTACTTTTTTCTTCATATATCATTGCCCTTTTTTAATTCTAACATGTACCATCTATCTTGCTAGAGTGCTACCATAGTGGAGTGATTTTGCATCAACCATGTCTAACCCTAGTTCAGACAATGTTAGGCCATGCCCACTGAGTTTGTAGCATATGCCCATTATGCAGATGAGGAGGCTAATTAGGGTCATGCCTGTATATATTGTCACAATTTAGGAGCTAAGTAATTTAGTCCAGGTGGACAGGGATTACCTCCCAACCATTATAGATACAGGGGTGATGCCAATATTCAGGAAGCACCGTATTGATTATCTATTTCGATGCTTTACAAATCCAATGAAATGATCTCCCCAACCTGATGAGGATGATCCTACTGATGAGATGCAGAGGGGAGGCACTACTGTTACTCATTTTTTCTACTGATTGCATCATAGCAAAAATGAAACATATAGAGTGTGAAAGAGGTACACATTTCATCATATGCAATGCATTCAAGTATACAAGTTTTTAGTTCAAGTATTTCATTGTATTCAAAACTTTAAAGATTACATGTTTTGATACAATTGAAATAATGTATCTGTTGAATATAAATTTCTCACACAAGACCGTGAGAATGATCTTCACTATTCCTATGTACATATAAACATGAAAGGTAATATAAATGCATAAGAATAGTAAGGGTCCAGCCACTACCTGGGGGTATATGGCTGGTGTAGATCTTCTTGGTCTGTCTTGCTTTGCATCCGTTCGTTGTCCTTGTCTCTCCATAGTTTCCAAGACCTGAAAAGATAAAAGAAAGGATTTAGATCTTTTAAGATCTAAGCAATGGTTGTTCCTATTCTACGTACATGCACTTATACTATCTGCCATACCCTTACCTACATAGGAACGGTCAGAATCATCATAGAAATTTTTTTTTATACTTATCCATTTGTTTCATGTGCAGATCTGAATCTATCTATCACTTATATGTCGATGTAAATGACGCTCCCACAACAGTTTGAGCCCAGCATATCAGCCATCGATGATTAAGATACAGACATATATGATTCATATATCAAAAGCAAAGAGAGTGTTCCAAGTAAACTTTTTATCATCATAGCAAGATCACTCCAATTTAGATAATGCACATATTCAAGCACAGATGCTTCAGAACAGCTTGAACTTATTTCAGAAATATCTAAGGTACTGATTTGCAAAACAACAATGACAAAGGAGGTTTACAACGTGAAAGAATACATATTGACAACAATGAAGTCACATTTTTAAAGTATAGAGAGAAGAGGTTCACGTTTTCAAAAAAATATTCCTCTCTGATAAAGCCATTTTTTTAGCAATAATAAGAAATCATAAAGCAATACATGGAAAAGAAGAAATTCAAATTATAGATAACCATAGTTTCTACATAAGGAGTGACATTTTTTATAACAGTAGATGTCACGAATACTTCCAGATTTTGCCAAAAAAGATGCTTATTTGAAAAGAAATATATATATTTTTCTGAAAAAATTTTGACAACAAGTTTCTGGGCAATGTTTACTTATTTTTTTCCATATAAGTTTCAGATTTTTAGAGAAATTCAAGAGAGAAATTACATTTTCTTCAAAGAACAGCAGTACAAAATTATTTTTCCTTTCAAAATGACAAATTTAGCAAAAGGAAAACAGTAATAAAAGTTTTATGGAGTCATAGACTGCATGTTTTCTTTAAAAGAAACACCCAGATTTTTCAAAATAGACTGCATTTTCTTCAAAAAATGTGCCCAGATTTTCAGAACATAAATAAGGAGGGTAATGTTTTCAAAGGTATGGCATTTTTAACAGCATTATATTAACAAAAATACAGAGATTTTCATGGAGCCAAGAAAGATTTAGATTTCTTTGAAGTATGCAGATTTAGTTATGAAAAGACAATGAAAGCCACAATTTTTCTTCAGCATGGGAAAACATTTAGTTTTTTTGAATTTTCTCACAAAGAAGCTGTCACATTTTTTGCCCACAAATGCTCACATCAGTGAAATAGAAGTCATTTCTTTAGCAAAAGGAAAAAGAGACTCAGAGATTTACGTTTTCAAGTAAAAGATACAGTTTTTTATCAGATTCGTTGAAGAAATTAGACTATTTTTTTTAAAAACAGTATTTGTGAAGGGAAGTAACACTTCAAAACAACAGATTAGAAGGAAAGCAATAAAAGTTCAATGATAAAACCAAAGATAACTCCATGAAGCAAGACATTTTTTTTTAGAGGAGGCCATGTTTTGAAGAAAAAGATAGATCTTATTCATGGCTGCTAAAACAGTAGCAACAAACCTATATTTTCTTAAAAAAAAACCCTCTCTCATTTACGGCTACAAAGCAACAACAAGAAAAGATCTCTAAGAGAAGAATAGAAGTATGAGAAAGAAGCACCTCATCCATGGCATGAGCAGGGACAAAAGATGCAGCGAGAAAATCAGTCAAACCCTTCCATTTTTCCATGGCGGCTGGAGCTCTTCATTTTCAGCAAAAGACCAAATGCAAAATGCAAAATATGAATGACTTAGGTTTTGAAAATACGTTAAGTCATTTGAACATGCAAGGGAAAAAGGCTTTTAGCTTTTAAATTTTATTTTATTTTCCCAATCATGACTCATGCCATTTATTATGGTATGTAAAGTGATAAATTTATCACTCCCTTTTTATTTTTTCAAAGTCTCATAGTGTAAAATGTAAGATTATAGATCATTTTAATAATATAGTTCAAATGTAATATGTTTATTTAGATTTTCTTTAAAAATGTTTAAAATAAAAATCTTATTCTAAATAGTTATTAATAATTATTAAAAATTCATTTATTATATATTATTTTCGTAAATGTTATTAAATTAATGATGTTATTAAGTGATTTTACTTATCACTTAATAAACATCATTAATATAATTAAATATTTATAAAAATAATAAATAATAAATTAATTATTAATAATTATTAAATTACTATAAATAGTAAATATCTTATAATCTATTTATTTAATAAAATATCTATGATATTTATTAAAGAAATGGATAAATATTATTTATTATTTATAATTTAAAATAAGATTTTTATTTTATCTTTTAAAAAATCTAAGTAAAATATTTCACAAGATTTATGACTAAGTGTTGAGTCATAAGATAAACTTGAAATTGCTAAGTGGAGTTGATATTTTGAGATCTTTTCAGAGATAAGGATGCAATTTTTGGGTTTGCAGAAAAGTTATTGCTTTGCAGAGACTTTTGTGAGTCTTTTTGAGGGATTGAGATGCATTAATGAGAGATCTTTTTGTTAACATTGATGAAGCTTGACTTCTGAGTCAGTTTTGTACCTTTTTGAGAGTTTTTGAGGGGCTCAAAATTGGCTTAAAGGGTTGAATCTGACCCAGAATTTATTACCAGCATTAATGATGCAGTTGGCATGTATAAACATAAATATAGGCTGAGGCCTCTAATGTAAAGAGTTCTTCTTCTCTTTTCCTTACTATTTTGTAACTTTCCTGAGTTCTAGATAGAAGCAAAGGGTTTTGTAACCCATTTTTAGAGAGATAATACAAATTTGCAGCACCTTTTGACAATGAATTTTACCTTGTCCCTTCTTTTCTTTTTGTATTTGTGTGCCATTTTGATGCCTTCTATAGAATTATTCAGTCTTTTGCAAGTTGAAAGTTGTGTTTTTCAGAAACAGTTTTAGACTGTGAGGAATTTATCCTCCTTTTAGGGACTGTTAGTTTAACCTTCTTAACAATTGTTGATGTAAAGATTGTGAATTATTTTGTTGTGCAAAGAAGCTTTTTTTTACTGATTTCATTATGTGTTGATTATCTATTAGATCTCAAAGATACTTTTTCTGGTCCATCACCCGTTAGGATTTAGATTTTATTTTTTGTTATCCTTCTACCTCTTTCCTCTACCAAAAGGATCAGTTTCAGGTGGTTTAAAGTGATTTACTAGATAGGAAGCCGGCCTAGAACCTGGAGATTCATTCCACCCATAGGTTACCCACAACCTTGGAATGTTTCCATGTTTGTCCAAATGTTAAGTTTTATGCAAGATTAACAGGGTGCAGTTTTGAGAGATAACAATTTTTGGCACGCCCGGTGGGACTATACACTGAATGTTTTCAATCCTTTTTTTAAAATATATTCGCTATTGTAAGTGTGTACAACAGTAGTTTTTCAGCCTGGAGGAGGTTTTTAAAGCAAATTACATACTTGGCGATTCTGAGCTCTGGAAGGCAGATTCAGTAAATTATAGCATATGAGAAGAGTGCAAAAAAGGAGCAGCTCTTCATCTTTTGAATATTTTCAACTATCTCTACCTAGGATAAAAGGGAAAGTAACTAAACATCCCAAAAAGCCATTGGTTTATACAAGAAGAGCTAAGTCTACTCCTGCTACGGTTAGAGTGCATTCCACTATTTCAATTTTTACTACACCAGGAAGCCGGGTTTTGCTAGTTTCCATGGCACTACAAAGGAACCAGCCTTTCAATTCATTCAATCAAGGTAGCCCTTTGAATCTAGCTCAACATGATGTCATTCCTGTGGCTGCATTAAAAAGTTTACCATATTTTACAGGTGAGGATCAAACCACCCTAGTTGAACACATAAAAGATGTAGCTAATCTTTGTGCCCTTCACCATGATATAGAAGATAATGTTGTTGTCAGGTTGTTGGCTGCATCATTCAAAGAAAAGGCTTTGTAGTGGTTTACAAGGCTAGCGGTAGGTTCTATCACTGATTGGGATCAGCTCAGTACTGAACTTTGTAGGTTTTTTGAAGACAAATCTAACCATCTATCCTTGGTAGAGCAATTTTCAACTATCAAAAGGGCCCCTCATGAGCAAGTAACTGATTTTAACTTCCATTTCTAAAGGACATGGGATAGAATTCCACAAATGGTAAGACCTTCAACTGATCATGCTTTTTTATATTATTCGAGGGCTTTTAATAATGATATAGCAGTTATGATATAGTCAATGGGAGCTGTTACACTTCCAGGTGCTTATGATGTGGCCATTAGAGTAGAAAATAGTCTTATAGAGGCTGGAAAATTACCCTAAGGCCACCTATGCCAATTTTTCCAATAGCACCTATAGTCCAGTCAATGATAGCTTTGCAAACAACCCCCTTAGTTGTTATTCCTACTACACCATCATTACAAGCACCTAATAATAGGTCCAATAATCTTGAAAGTGTTAGTCCAACTCAATCTATTGAGTTGCAAGAGATAAAGGGGATTCTATAGAATTTAGGTAATGAAATTGTGAATATGAAAAAATAGAAAATTCAAGGATATAGGCCTAACCAGCCTCCTTATCAGCCACCATTTCAACAAAATTAGAATAATAGGCCACCATATCAGCCCAACTACCAAGGATAAAAGCAAAATTTTAACACTAGACCATATCAACCTTATAACCCCAATGCTGCTAGCTCTTCAAAAGAGCTTGTACCCACTCAGAATAATATGGCTCAAGATTATTAATGGTGTTTCCCATCTAACCAACTACACAACCATAATTCGGGTAAAAATGTGATCATAAATCAGGCCTTAATGGTTCAAAATATTCCAAATTCACAAGACAATGGTTTTGATGAAGCCACTTTACAGCAGCATGAAGGAAGACCACCAGAGACAACGCTAATAAATTGGAAAGATGATGATTTTTGCAGTGTAAATCAAGTTGTTCTCTCTATTGCAAACAACAAAAGGAGGGCAATAGAAGGTGGGCAACAGGTTGCTAGCTCGTCTAATGCTAAAAGTGTACATTTTTTTTCAAAAGGTTCACCTACAACAAGCAAAGAATAGCCTACAATTCCAATATGACTAGCTACTATTAAAATTGATGCTACTGATACAAAGGCCAGGTCTAACATTTGTATGCCTTCTTTTAATATTCTAGACCACATGAAGAGGGAAAATGTGTCTCTTTCCATGTGGGATTCTTTGGGTATTCCAGGTCAAAAAGACCTTTTGTAATCAGATTTATCAAGTTTAAGTATTTCTAGTAAGTCTGAAAGTGAAGAGACTAAATTTGTAATGACCAATGTGGTGGTAAAAGAAAATGAGCAGTAGGCCCCATCAGTTAAACCCAACCCCCCTCTTTTATGTATCTCTAATAATAGGGAAACACCTAGTTCACGATTTCATGATTGATTCAAGTGCGACTAGCTCAGTAATGCCCAAACAGATTGCAGACAAGTTGGGTATCAAGTATGAGATGCTTGAAAAGGGAGTTATATAGCTAGATGGGACTATTGTTAATACCATAGGGTTCATTAAGAATCTTGATTTGACCTTGTAGGCTTGTCCAAATATTTCTATCCCGCAAGATATTTATGTCATAGAGCTACCTCCTTATTTTGCTATATGTTTGTCAAGGGATTTCGCTGCAAAGATTGGGGGATATTTGTCCTCTGATTGGTCAAATATGTTTTTTAGATCTAGGTATGGCACCAAAGTTACTATAAAATCAGAGCCTATAGCCAAAGCTCATATAGATCTTTATTCTCAAAGCCCCATGAATGCCAACTTACTCGTGAGTGAACAAGAGGAGAAACCTCAAGTCTGAGAAGGTAACACTCAAACTGAGGCAATACTAGAATCCTTCTTGACAAATGGGCCTTCCAAAATCAAGCATAAAGTCCATGTGAAAATCTAGGACATGTTGATTTGGGAATGTATTTAATACAAGAAGTTGATTCCTTCATTCCCAATCTAGAAAATAGTGCAGAATAGTAGTTGGGACAACAAGATAACAAAGTTTGGGAGCTATTTTTTTATGGTGCAAGGAACAAGGTTGGAGCTGGTGGAGGTTTCCTATTGGTCTCCCCAAGAAATGAGATGTATTTTTCAGCTTTTCATTTCTGTTTTAGTTATTCAAATAACACGGCTGAGTATGAAGCCTTGGTTCATGGATGGGAATGGGCAAGGAGAATTGGTATTAGCTATTTAAAAGTGTATGGGGACAGCGAGTTGATTGTTAATCAAGTGAGAAACCAAAATCTTACCAAGAATGAGCTGCTTAAATGTTACAAACATAGGGTATGGGACCTTTTTGATAATTTTAATGCTTTTAATTTGATTTTCATAGCCAGAAATCAGAATAGACATGTAGATAGATTGGCTACTATTGGTGCTAAATTTGACATTCCAAAAGAGATTACCAGTAGAAAAACCAACCAGCATGTCAAGGTTATTATCAGACCTTCTGTACCTAATATTAATACACATTGGTAGGTATTTGAAAGTGACCAGAAAATAGTCAATTTTTTAAGACAGGAAGCTGAGTTTTCTCAAGCTAACCAGAAGAATTTTCAGCATCAGTATGATGATCAGATTATTCAGCTAAAAAATAATAAGATGCCAAAGGGTTTGGTCACCCTTGAATCCATTTTTAACACTAATGATGAGACTAGAAAGTCAAAAGCCAGCATGCAAGTTTAGTAGGAACATTATGAAGAGGTCGAGGTATTTAAGGGAAAGTTGCTAAAGCTGGGCAAGGTATGCACAATAGAGGAGAAGCATTCATTTATCCAACTTTTTCAGGAATTTAGTGATGTTTTTGTGTGGGAGTATGGTGATTTGAAGGGGTTTAATCCCCAACTTGATCAACAGACTATTGACCTTGAACCAGATGCAAAACTGGTAAGGTAGAGACAAAGGCTTTTGAACCCAAAATTGGAACCACTTATGCAAAAGGAACTAAACAAGCTGATTGAAAGTAGTATTATTTTTCCTATTAAAATTACTTCTTGGGTCTCAAACCTTGTGCTTGTTAGGAAAAAGAGTTGCAAAATAAGGCTATGTGTTGATTTTTGAGACTTGAATAGAGCTTCATTGAAAGAGTGGCATCCCTTGCCTTCGATGGAATAGATCCTCCAAGTAGTCTCAGGATCAGAAAAATTTTCCTTGCTAGATGGATATTCAAGTTATAATCATATTTTAGTAAGGGAGGAAGACCAGTTCAAAATAGATTTTACCACCAAGTGGGGTACCATGGCATACAAAAATATGTCCTTTGGTTTGTCCAATGCTAGGGAAACCTTTCAGAAAGCTATGGATATGGCTTTCAATAAGTTAATGTATAAGATTGTTTTGGTTTACCTAGATGACATCACTATTTTTTCTAGGGAAGCAAAAGATCACTTAAAGCACCTAAGGAATATTTTTGAAAGGTGTAGAGAGTTTGGGATATCCCTTAACCCCAAGAAATGTGTTTTTGCAATTCATGAAGACAGACTACTTGGTTATGTGGTGTCTAAATAGGGTATCACCATTGATCCTGAAAGAATAATAGCAATTCTAGCTCTTCCTTTGCCAGCACACAAGAAAGCATTGCAAAGTTTCATAGGCCGAATAAAATTTGTTACAAGGTTTATTCCAAATATTGCAGATTTGTTGAGTCCATTAATAACCATGCTACGAAAAAATATGTCTTTTAGCTGGACTAAGGACGGGAAGAGGAGTTTTGAGCTGATTAAGGAGGCACTTGTAGGAGGGCCTACACTTGTGAATCTTAATTTTTCTAAGGATTTTATTTTATATGCCTATGGATATATTGACTCTATCCTAGCAATGCTAGTGCAGCGCAATGATGAAGGTCTGGAACAGCCAGTCACATTCTTTAGTCAAGGTCTTAAGGACTATGAGCTCATGTATTCATTTGTGGAAAAACACATTCTTGTTGTTATAAGAAATTTAAAAAAATTTAAGCACATGTTGTCAAATAATAGGATCATTCTAATGGTTTCTCATCCTAGCGTAAAAGGGTTCCTTCTAAGTAAAGATTTAAGGATAAGAGAGCTGGTTGGGTAACTAAAGTAATGGAATACAATGTAGAGATTAAGGTCACCAAGCTGATTAGGGGAAAAGGGTTATGTGAACAGCTTGCTGATGCTGTGAGTAGCAAAGAAAAACATGTAGAAGAAGTTGTTCTGGTTTTACAAGATGATGAACAAACAACTTCAGCTTCTGCCACTAATTGGGTGCAGCAAATGACACATATTTTGCAGACTGGTGAATGTCCACAAGGCTTAGATAAATCAAAAAGAAGGTAGTTTAGACTACAGTCCATACCCTATGTCATGTTGAATAATTTTCTATTTACAAAATATTTTAATGACGTTCTTTTGAGATGCATTGAGGCTGATCACATAGACAAAGTGTTGCATGAATTCCATAATGGGTTAGTTGGAGGTCACTTTTCACCTAGAGCAACAACCTTTAAGGTGTTGAAAGGTGGCTATTATTGGCCCACTTTGTTCAAAGATGCACATATATGGGTCCGTAAGTGCAAGGAATGCACATTATTTGCTAGTAAGGAAAGGTTGGCAACCTTACCTTTGTAGCCTATCCAGGTTGAACAGCCTTATGTCAAATGGGAACTGGATTTTATTGGAGTTATAAATCCCTCATCCAGTATTGGCCACAAGTGGGTCTTAACAGCTATAGACTATTTTACTAAGTGGACCGAGGTGGTGGTGCTTAAAGAGGCTAATGAAAGTGTTGTCCTAAATTTTTACGAGGAGCTAGTTTTTAGGTTTGGTGTTCCAAAATCCATTATCTCAGATAATGCATTAGCTTTTACAAGTTTTAAGATTTTTGATTGGGCTGTAAGAAATGGAATTTATTTGAACACATCTTCCAATTATTATCCATAAGGCAATGGCCAAGAAGAATCCACTAATAAAAATCTTATCAAAATTATTAAAAGGACCATGGAAGGTAATTAGTGAGCCTGGCATACCCAGCTAAAATCAACTTTGTGGGCTGATTGAATCACTTAGAAAAGCTCAATTGAGCAGTCACCATTCAAACTTGTTTACGGAAAGGAAGCTAGGTTACCCATTTCTTTAGAGCTTCCAGCTCTCCACTTGGCCAATCATCTTGATATGTTGGAGGAAAAACCAATGACCGTAAGGTTGGCTCAGCTTTATGAGTTAGAAGAAACAAGGTCCGAGGCTTTGAGGAAGATAGAACACCATCAAGCACAAATGAAGAGATCTTTTGACAAGAGGGCATCTCCAAGATTTTTTTAGCAAGGTGACATAGTACTAAAATGGGATGTACTCAAAATCAAACTAGGAAAGCACTCCAAATTTGATGCATTTTGGAGCGGGCCTTATATTATCTCAGAGTATAAACATCATAATTATTTTCAGCTGTCAAGGTTGGATGGCAACATGGAGTGAATCCCAGTGAATTGGATTCACCTCAAGAATTTTTTCTGAGTTACGATCTATCCTTGTACATACTAGAGTTGTTTATAGCTGGTAAATAAGTGTTGCGGCACATTTCTTTCTTGCAGTTTTAAGCTTCCCTAAGTTCTACTTGCACATTTTAGTTAGTTGTTTTTGGAGAGAAGAAAATGTCTGTAATAGATTACATTACATGAGATAGACATCCATCATATGAAACAGTGGATACATATACTCACTATTGCACATCATACATCCCTCCCTCATGGAATCTAGTTTACTATAGCAATTTGCTAGGAAGGTGTACTTCTATTTTAGTCTCTTTTAATCTGTTCGGTACACACATATCATTCAGCGTAGTGAATTTGTTAATCTACTACCATAAACCATACATTTGTACCCTATGTGTTAGAAGAGGTTTCTGTTTGAAAGTGAGTTGCAGCAGAAAAAAGGATATCTTCTCAGGAGATTTTCTATTTAAAAGTGACTCTATGCCCAATGGACAAGTTTAAGCTACTAGGTTTTATGTCTAGCAGGCAGACATTTAGCAGAAATTGCCAAAGATGTTACTCATTTTTTCTACTGATTGCATATTAGGAAAAATGGAACATATCAAGTGTGAAAGAGGTACACATTTCATCATATAGAGTGCATTCAAGTATACAATTTTTTAGTTCAAGTGTTTCATTGTATTCAAAACTTTAAAGATTACATGTTTTGATACAATTGAAATAATGTATCTGTTGAATATAAATTTCTCACAGAAGACCGTGAGAATGATCTTCACTATTCCTATGTACATATAAACATGAAAGGTAATATAAATGCATAAGAATAGTAAAGGTCCAGCCACTACTTGGGGGTATATGGCTGGTGTAGATCTTCTTGGTCTGTCTTGCTTTGCATCCATTCGTTGTCCTTGTGTCTCCATAGTTTCCAAGACCTGGAAAGATAAAAGAAAGGGTTTAGATCTTTTAAGATCTAAGAAATGGTTGTTCCTATACTACGTACATGGACTTATACTACATGCCATACCCTTAACTACATAGGAACAATCAGAATCATCAGAGCAAAGAAATTTTATAGTTATCTGTTTGTTTCATGTGCAGGTCTAAATCTATCTATCATTGATATGTGGATGTAAATGAGGCTTCCACAAGGGTTTGAGCCCAACATATCAGCCATAGATGATTCAGATATGTAGACATATATGATTCATATATCGGAAGAAAAAAGAGTATTTCAAATAAACTCTTTATCATCATAGCAAGATCACTCCAATTTAGATAATGCACATATTCAAGCATAGACGCTTCAAAACAGCTTGAACTTATTTTAGAAATATCTAAGGTATTGATTTGAAAAACAACAATGACAAAGGAGGTTTACAACATGAAAGAGTACAAATTGACAACAATGAAGTCACATTTTTTAAGTATAGAGAGAAGAGGTCCACGTTTTCAAAAAATATTCCTCTCTCATAAAGCCATTTTTTAGCAATAATACAGAATCATAAAGCAATACATGGAAAAGAAGAAATTCAAACAACAGATAACCATAGTTTCTGCATAAGGAGTGACATTTTTTATAACCGCAGATGTCAGAAATAATTCCATATTTTGCCAAAAAAGATGCTGATTTGAAAAGAAATATATATATTTTTCTGAAAAAATCTAGACAACAAGTTTCTGCGCAATGTTTACTTATTTTTCTCCATAGAAGTTTCAGATTTTTAGAGAAATTCAAGAGAGCAGACACATTTTCTTCAAAGAACAACAATACAAAATCATTTTTCCTTTCAAAATGACAGATTTAGGAAAAGGAAAATAGTAGTAAAAGTTTTATGGAGTCATAGACTGCATTTTTTCTCTGAAAGAAACACCCAAATTTTTCAGAATAGACTGCATTTTCTTCAAAAAATGTGCCCAAATTTTCAGAATAGAACTAAGGAGAGTAACATTTTCAAAGGTATGGCATTTTCAGCAACATTATATTAACAAAAATACAGAGATTTTCATGGAGCCAAGAAAGATTCAGATTTCTTAGAAGTATGTAGATTTAGTTATGAAAAGACAATGAAAGCCACAATTTTTCTTTAGCATGGGAAAACATTTAGTTTTCCTGAATTTTCTCACAAAGAAGCTGTCACGTTTTTTGCCCAGAAATGCTCACATCAGTGGAATAGCATTCATTTCTTTAGAAAAAGGCAAAAGAGACTCAAAGATTTACGTTTTCAAGTAAAAGATATAGTTTTTTATCAGATTCGCTAAAGAAATCAGACTTTTTCTTTAAAAAATTTAGTATTTGCCAAGGGAAGTAACACTTAAAAACAAGAGATTAGAAGGAATGCAATAAAAGTTTAGTGATAAAACCAAAGATACCTCCATGAAGTCAGACATTTCTTTTTAGAGGAGGCCACATTTTGAAGAAAAAGACAGATCTCATTCATGGCTGCCAAAACAGTAGCAACAAACCCAAATTTTCTTCCAAAAACCCTCTCATTTACGGCTACCAAGCAACATCAAGAAAAGAGCTCTAAGAGGAGAATAGAAGCATGAGAAAGAAACTCCTCATCCATGGCGTGAGTACGGATAGAAGATGCAACGAGAAAATCAGTCAAACCCTTCCATTTTTCCATGGCGGCTGGAGCTCTGCATTTCCAACAAAAGACCAAATGCAAAATGAAAAATATGAATGACTTAGGTTTTGAAAATACCTTAAGTCATTTGAACGTGCAAGGGAAAAAGGCTTTTAGCCTTTAAAATTTTATTTTTCTTCCCAGCCATGACTCGCCATTTATTATGGTATGTAAAGTGATAAATTTATCACTTCCTTTTTTTTTTTCAAACTCTCATAGTGCAAAATGTAAGAGACTATGTTATTAAATTGATGTATTATAAATCATTTTAATAATATAGTTCAAATGTAATATGTTTATTTAGATTATTTTTTAAAAGGTTTAAAATAAAAATCTTATTCTAAATAGTTATTAATAATTATTAATAATTCATTTATTCTCTATTATTTTCTAAATATTATTAAATTTATGATGTTATTAAGTGATTTTACTTATCGCTTAATAAACATCATTAATATAATTAAATATTTATAAAAATAATAAATAATAAATTAATTATTAATTATTATTAAATTATTATAAATAGTAAATATCTGATAGTCTATTTATTTAATAAAATATCTATGATATTTATTAAAGAAATTGATAAATATTGTTTATTATTTATAATTTAAAATAAGATTTTTATTTCATCTTTTAAAAAATCTAAGTAAAATATTTCACAAAATTTATGACTAAGTGTTGAGTCATAAGATAAACTTGAAATTGCTAAGTGGAGTTGATATTTTGAGATCTTTTCAGAGATAAGGATGCAATTTTTGGGTTTGCAGAAAAGTTATTGATTTGCAAAGACTTGTGTAAGTCATTTTGAGGGATTGAGATGCATTAATAAGAGATCTTTATGTTAACATTAATGAAGCTTGACTTCTGAGTTAGTTTTGTACCTTTTTGAGAGTTTTTTAGGGGCTCAAAATTGGTTGAATCTGACCCATAATTTATTACCAGCATTAATGATGCAGTTGGCATGTAAAAGCATAAATATAAGCTGAGGCCTCTAATGTAAAGAGTTCTTCGTCTTTTTGCCTTGTTTTGTAACTTTTCTGAGTTCTTGACAGAAGAAAAGGGTTTTGTAACCCATTTTCAAAGAGATAATATGAATTTGTAGCACCTTTTGATAGTGAATTTTAGCTTGTACCTTCTTTTCTTTCTATATTTGTGTGTCATTTTGATGCCTTCTATAGAATTATTCAATCTTTTGCAGGTTGAAAATTGTGTTTTTGAGAAGCAGTTTTAGACTATGAGGAATTTATCCTCCTTTTAGGGATTGTTAGTTTAACCTTCTTAACAGTTGCTGATGCAAAGATTGTGAATTATTGAGTTGTGCAAAGAAGCTTTTTTTTACTGATTTCATTATGTGTTGATTATCTATTAGATCTCAAATATACTTTTTCTAGTGCATCACCCGTTAGGATTTACATTTTATTTTCTGTTATCCTTCTACCTCTTTCCTCTACCAAAAGTATTAGTTTCAGGTAGTTTAAAGTGATTTACCAGATATGAAGCTGACCTAGAGTCTGGAGATTCATTCCAGCCATAGGTTACCCACAGCCTTGGAATGTTTCCATGTTTCTCCAAAAGTTAAGTTTTATGCAAACTTAATAAGGTGCAATTTTGAGAGATACAGCTACTATGGGACAAGTTGGGAGGCCATGAGCATCTGCGGGGGCCAACAATAGTCAGGCACCAATATCAAGTTAGCATAGGCCTAGGGGAGAGAGATGGTCTTTAGGGGCCGTGGGGGTAGCAGTGGAAATAGATGAGGATGTGGAGGAGTATGAGAGGGTGAGACTGGTCAAGAAGAAGGTGAGTAGAGGACACATCCTTCAAAGAGAAAAGAAGGGTAGTCCCATGGGGATGATTCAGGGGATAGGGAGGAGGATAAAGCAGTTAAAACTCAACCTACAGAGGCATCGATAGCTAAGGGAGCAGAGGGTAGTGCCAGAGTGGTGATAGCACAGCTCAGAGAATACTTGGCAAAGGCTAAGACACAGAGAGAAGTCACTGAGGAAAAACTGCAGCATGTGGAGCGAGACAAAGATCATCATATTCATAATCTTGAGAGTACACAAAATCAGCTACAAAATATGACCACATAGCAGGCCTCTTGAGCTAGTTACTATTATGTATTATATATTAGGGAAGTGCCATCTAAAGTGAGAGCACCCTCATATTCACAGTTTTCTACCCATTCTAATGGAGCTATACCGGTACCAGTGCCAGCGAAAGAAGATGCCCCTCCTCCTCCACCTCGAGATCAGGTGGAGGGAGGGAGTCTTTCTTGATTCCCCTTATTGTCTTCTCCCTTTCTTATTTTTTTTTATTGTATTCCATTTGACATATTTGTATCGAGGATGCACCATTTTTGTATTTGAGATACTAATTCTTTTTTTTTATATATATATCTATGTATATATATATATAAAAGAATTAGTATATATATATATATATATATATATATATATAATATATATATATATATATATATATATATATATATATATATATATATATATATATATATATATATATATCTCTGTATGTATGTATGTATGTATGTATGTATGTATGTATGTATTGATTTAAATTTGTTATCTCTTGATGCTTATGTGTTGATCTCTATATATGCTCATGTATGATTTTAATTTCTCTTTCCTTTTATGTTCTTGATGTATATATCGCATGCCATGATTATGATGTTGATCCTCATGTCTTTATATTATATGTTGTCATTGATACTACATAGTGTAGATGTAGATAGTAATGCCTCTTCTTCTTTGATATCATGTCTATTCTGATGTTGCATTGTTAGCTCTTCTCTTATATGTAGTCATGTATGTGATGATAAAAACTTAGCACTCTAGGCCTCTTTTATGATGATAATGACCTTAGTTTGTGTAGATATTAGTCAAAGCCAAAATAAGATGTTGCAGTTGATGGCTTCGATAGAGAGAAAGGAAGGACAATTGAAGGGAAGAAGAAATGCACAACTATAATGCATCCCTAAAATGAGAAAGTATCCTAAAAGATGAGCCAAGTCACTGATTCTATAGTCATTCATTTATCATCATTTGAGTATTTGGTACATCAGAGGTCATTACAACCTTCACTAGTGTGAGAGCGACCATGGAGATATGAATAATAACTTATTAGATAATACATAGGAAACACATGTAAGCATCGAGGCACAAGAGATAAGATGACCTTAACATAGTTTCCAGTTTGATATTGTAAAATAACACCTATATTGAGGCACAACCAATCAAGATAACCAGGAGAGTTGTCATACGTGTATCACACAAGCAACAAACAAGGTGATAATTTCAACCTTACCTAAGTTTCCAAATAAAGAGAGTTGAGGTATGTGCGATATTTCAATCATGATGGAGGATCTTACCATAGAGACCCTGTTCATTAGACAACTTAGGATCATTAAAATCACACCACAAGCAAAAATTGAAGAAAATGTGTTATGCCCCTAGTCATGAAGCTCTAGTCAAGTAGACATCATTGAGCGACCTTAGAAGACATAACAAGAAAAAATCAATGATAAAAGACAACACACAAGAAAATAGTTTAGCATACCTCAATTGTTTTCAATTTTCTAGGGTGTATTTTGTGCTGGGTGTTAAGGAACACCTTTATGCTTGTGTAAAAGTGCATATTGTGAAGTAAATAGTGCAATATCTGATATGTGTTAAGAAACACAGTGATCTCCAAATTGGTAGTGTTAAGAAACATTGTAGGATTGGGATGTTGAGAAACACCAAGTAGTGTAAGTGGTAAATTTACCATTGGGAAGGACTGGTAAAATGACTCAGGTTAACCTCAAGAGATTGGTTAAGTGATAAAGAACTGACATCTCAGATAGGTATATGATTGTCTCTAGGCTATAGATGAGAACAAAGGATAAGACTAAGACTAGTTCCATCCCATGATGTCATAAGAAAATGGAGAGCCAGATGGATGTAGAGATGCTGATGTAAGCACAAGAGATTTAAAGTCATGCATTGATAGATGGAGTGCTAGTTACAAGTGATTCATGTTTGCCAAGTTTTCACCACTTGAGATTTTTTTTTTTTAATTTTCTACCAAGGTGCCTATTTTTAGGTTTTCATAGAGGCACTTTTTCTCTTTCATGATTATTTTGTTTTTTTCCATTTTTTTCTTTTTTTGTATTTTTTTATATTTCTTTTTTTTTAGGATACATTAATCACTCGTTTCTAGGTTTTCACTAGGATGACCATTTTTTCGGGACTTTATATATGCTTTTTAGGATTTTTTGGGATCATAATTTGTTGTACAAAATGCAGAATGTATAGTTGTGGAATCATCTTAGGTGAGCAACATTGAGAGGATCTTTGAGAATATTGCCTTCTAGAGTAGCCAACTAATAAGCTTCAGAACCAAATATTGTAGTGATGACAAAAGTACCCAACCAATTAGGTTTGAATTTTCCTTTATGTGCTCGATGTTGTTGATTCTTTGGGTTCTCTCTCAAAACAAGATCACTACCTTAAAATTATTGATGAATAGCTTTCTTGTTGCAACCTTTAGACATTCGCTATTGATAGACTCTCAAATGATCAAATGCTTCTTTTCTAAATTTATCCAGTAGTTCTAGCTCTTGAAATCAGGAAATTTTGTAATCATCATCTATGATAAGCCCATGTAGTGATACCCTAAGTGAAAGTATCTCAACTTCGATTGGTAGGATAGATTCAAAACTATAGACCATTGAAAATGGCATAGCCCTTGTAGGAATTCTAATGCTCATTTTGTAGGCCCATAAAGATGGATTTATCTATAAATGCCAATCTCTTTTTGACTTGTTAATTGTTCGATGTAGAATTTTTAGGATTGTTTTGTTTGAGGCTTCTTCTTGTCCATTCCCTGAGGATAGTAGATAGAAAAGGAATGACATGTAATGTAAAATTTCATGTAGAGCTCATCAATGACATTGTTCTTAAACTGACCTCCATTATTTGTAACAATCAAGGAGGGATTCTATATCTACAGATAATATAGTTAAGGATAAATATAACTACCTATTTTCTTGTCACTTTGATAAGTGGTATCACTTCAACCCATTTAGTAAAATATTCAGTAGCTTTTATGATGAACTTATGTCAATTGGAGGATGAAGGGTAAATCTATCCCATAAGATCAAAAGCCCTTTATTGAAATGGCGAGTAAGTAATGAAAGGTAGAAAATCCTGAGCAGGAGCATGAATTAGGTTCCCATAAAACTGACATTTTTGGTAGGTCTTAGAAAATTAGAGAACATCCTTTTCCATGGTGGGCCAGTAATAACTTTCCCTAAGGATATTTTTCACCATGGACAAACCATTTGAGTGTGATTCATAGATTCCCTCATGAACTTCCCTAACCACTCTCTCAGACTCCTTGCGCTCTAAACTCCTAAGAAGTGTACCATAAAGACTTCTCCTAAATAAGTCATTTGTGATGATGAGATACTAGGAGGCATTTTGGATGAGGTTCCTTTTTTTATTCCAGGATAGAGAGTCAAGTATGGTTTGGTCTTTTAGGTAAGAATACATTTGGCTATAACAGGAAGTATCGGAAGCAATGATTTAGCAAACAATTTGGGAATCAAACTTATCATAAGTACGAAACAAGAGTTCTTCTGCCAGGAATTCATAGAAAATTTGGTGTTCTTCAAGTTGTATCATTGAGGCTAAGGTAGCCATGGCATTTTCTATTATGTTCTCTACACGTGGTAGCTACTGGAAAGTGATGAGCACAAAGTATTTATTTAAATCATCAACTAGGCATTTGTATGGAAAGATATTTTCATCCCAGGTTTAATATTCATCAGTGACTTGGTTGATCACAAGATGAGAGTCACCATAGACATGAAGCTCTTTGATCTTCCATTCAATATCAAGTTTGAGTCTGTTAGCTAATCCTTCATATTCTGCCACATTGTTAGTGCATGGGAAGATCATTTTATATGCCTTAGGGATTTTGTAACCTTGTGGAGAGATGCGTAAAACTCCAGCACCTAGGCCATGTTGTGTGAATGAGCCATCAAAGTACATATTCCTGGGATGTTGACTCTAGTGTAGAATTGAATCATCAAAAAAATCCACCACAATAGGTCGTGTGTCTTGTAATGGTGCTTCTACTAGTAGATCAACCAATGCTTGCCCCTTGATTGTCTTCTGGTTGATATACATGATATTGAATTCACTGAGAATCATGACCCATTTAGCTAATCGTCTAGTTAATGTTCCCTTACTCCATTAATACTTGAGAGGATTAGTTTTAGCTATCAGTTGTGTAGAGTAAGCTAACATATAGTGCCTGAACTTCTAAGAAATAAACACTACTACTAGACAAGCTTTTTCAATCACTATGTACTTCAACTCATAAGACACCAAAGTTCTACTAATATAATAAATTGCTTGTTCTCATCCTTGTCCATCACGTTTTGCAAGAAATGCTCCTAAAGAAGAATAAGTAGTTGATATGTAGAGAAATAAGGGTTTACCATGAGTAGGAGCCATTAAAATAGGAGGATTATCTAGGTACTCTTTGATCTGTTGAAAATGTTTTTCAGAATTCTCATTCTATTTGAATGGGACTCCTTTATGCAAGGTCTTAGTAAAGGGTTGTGCTTTGTTAGCTAACTATGAGATAAATCTCCTGATGGATTTTTCCTTCCCTTGCAACATCCTCATTTGACTGATGTTTCATGGGGGTTTCATCTCCATTATTGCCTTGACCTTTCCCAAATCTACTTCAATTCCTTGTGCCAAGACAATGTAGCCAAGAAGTTTTCTAGAAGTGATCCCAAAAGTGCACTTCTTCAGATTGATCATTAGTTTGAATTGTTCTATTGTAATGAAAATCCTTTCCCAATTAGAGAGATGCATATCTCTATTGGTAGATTTATCTAGTGCATCATCCACATACTTTTCCATGTTTTTATGCATCATATCATGAAATATGGTTGTTATTGCACATTGGTATGTCACACCAGCATTCTTTACACTGAAGGTCATGACATTCCAAACAAATGTTCCTCTTGCATAGGTAAATGTTATCCTTTCCTGATCTTTAGGTGCAATGCAGATTTGATTGTATCCCAAGAATTCATCCATTAAGAAATACTTTTGGAATCCACCAGTGAGATTCACAATCATGTCAATGTTCGGCAATGGAAAATCATCCTTAGGAAAAGCCTTGTTTAGATCCCTAAATTTTGTGCATTTTTTTTTTGACTTGTCCTCTTTGGATATAGCCGCAATGTTAGATATCTAGTTAGTATAATATATGGCTTCAATAAATGTGGCTTTGAGTAAGTTTTTGAGCTCAACTTTAACTAGTAATGCAATATGTGGATCCATTTTTTTTATCTTTTGTTTCACTAGTTTAATGCTGGGAGAAATGGATAAATGAGGCATGATAAGGTTTGTATCCAAGCCTAGCATATCAGAATAATACCATGCAAAGTTAATCTTCTTTTTAGTCAAGATCTGGATGAATTTCCACTTCTCATATCAGACAAAGATTGTGCCAAATGTATGATTTGGGAATTTTTAATTGTGCCTAAATTTACTTGTTGCGTAGGCTCTATAAGTACTGATGATTTCTCCAAGAAATATTTGTGGAGAATATCAAGTTTCTCATCCATAGGCACCTTAGAGAGCTTTTCACCATTGGATATGTCATTTCTATTTACTATTTTAGGGTTTTATACTACCATAAAGTGGTTTTCACCATCAGACTGCCTATTTTTTTTGTTTTTATTTCTTTGACTGAAATACATGATATCTTCCACCTACATTTTGTCACTTGTTACATTGGTGGAAGAGTGGAAAGGTTCAAAAACATCAAGCTAACATGACAAGGTATGGTCATTGGAAAAGGAGATTAGGTTTATTGGCTCAGAAGTATTCCAGTCAATTAACTCAGAGCAAATGAGAGGCAAGGAACCAATAGGCTCAAGAGAAAATACTCTGGTATTGTCGTCATCATTCATAGTTGCTGAGGATAGGTCAAGAAATTTATCTTCCCTATAATTATCTCGAGCGTTAATCATTGAGGGATTTCTAGAGGAGTTAGGAGAGGTATTATGTGAGTGGTTTGAAATGATGATCAAGATCGTGTTTCACTTCCTCTTTATGATATAGGACTCTTTGTAAAGGAAACATCATGATTCAAGAGCATGAACCAAATTTCCAATTAAGATTTTGAGGAGGAAGAACCATAGGAGGAATTCTAGGAGGAGGCTCCTCTTCTTTAGAGAAAACTTGTGTAGGAGGAACAACAACAAGTTCAATGGCTGGATGTTTTGGATCAGTTTCTAAATCATGTTGTGTGTTAGAGCTTCCACCAACCTCAAAAGTGGAAACAGGAACATACTTATGGATCACATCATCCTCTATGTCAATTTTAGCATCATACAAATGATCCCATTCATATTCACATCATTCAATTCTACTACTAGTAGATCGACCCAAGTACTGAGCTAGGTTCATGGGAAATTCTTCATCATGATGCTCGGGATTAGTGGCATGTCCTTCAATCTCATCTAGATTGAGATCAATTGTCTTAGATTGGTTATCTTGAATTTCCACTGCTTGAATAGGCGCTTGGGTATTTGTAGCCTGAGACCAGTCTCTATAACCCAATAGAGGTAAGAAGGGCAGTCTAAACTCTCTAGTCTCCTAGGATGAGTCAATTAATCTAGGCAGATCACAAATATGCACAATATAAATAAGCTGCCCCTAGTTAGGGTATCATTCCTCAGTAGAGACTTCATCATTCAGTTCAACTCCTGGTGATCATATTTATCTCATGTCTACTAAGTTGATCTTTGGGTACCTCTTCTTGATCTATAGGGATATGTAGAAATTATTCATAAGTTTGAGGGATGACATCATCATCTTCATCATCAGAATCTCTGAATCTATCAAATACAGGACCATTTGCAGATGATGGTGCAAACTTTTCTTCATAATATTCCACTCTAGTTTTGTCTCTAGGATTGTATAATTCAGTGTTTATGGGTTCAAGGAGGCCTTTAACTTTTCCAAGAGGAATTTTTGAATCATATCCCATTTTCTACATAAGCTGATAGACTACATCATATTTTTTGGGAGAAATTTTAGCATATTTCACCTCTTGTTTGGTTTCTTCACCTTTATATAGCCATTTTAAAATAGCTTTCTCCTCATTTTCCTATTCAAGAGGGGATTTTTCTTAAACCACTCCAATGCCTTTATGAATTGTCATGGTAGAAGTACTAATAGATCAAAAATATCGAGACTGATTGCCATAGGATCGAGGTGATATGTGCAAGTTGACCATTGAGAATGAGGCATCCAATCGATACTCTCCCTTTTCAATCTCTTTTATACTCATCTTCTTTTGAAAAGCATCCAGCGTTGCTTGTCTATAGTTTTTATTTTCTTGGTTCCATAGGGCTTCCTTTTTGTGGGGAGCCATGCTTTCAGTCTATTTAAGATTATTACAATTGTATGTTGAGTTTGAAAGAATGGTAACCTCAGTTTTGTTGTGAGGGAATTTAATACATTAGTGATATGTGGAAGGTACAAACTGCATTTCGTAGATCCATGGGAAATTGAGAAGTATGTTGTATGTTAGGGGAAGGTCCAAGATTTGATAGATGATGTCTCTTTGAATAGGACCTAAATGGATGGGAAAAACTACCATAAATTTTGAAGAATGTTCTTCTTCATCATATGATTTGATTGTTATCTTTTATCAAGGATGGATATCATGTTCTCAGAAATCAAGAGCTTTAACCAAATTAAAAGTTTAGATATTCAAACTTGCACCTCGATATATCTAAACACACTTTACCCTATGCTTTTGTATAGGGAATTTGATATGGAGGGGTTGGTTATGCAGGTGGTTGATAGATTTGTCATCTTCTTTTGAAAAATTCAGGTAATGAGGAGTTGTAATATGACCGACCATGGACTGGAACTTATCTATGTCTAATTCCTTAGGAACGTTGGCCACCAGGAGGGCTTGATCTAGAATCTCCTTATGAGAAGGAGAGATTATAAGTAGTTCAAGCATTGAAATTTGAGCCGACGTGCACTAGAGATGATCAACTAGATTGTAATCACGTGTTGTAGATGAGGTAGTTGGTTTTGATGCTTGAGTTATTATTTGTTTGGAAGATGAGGAGGAGGACTGACTAGCCCCTTGTAGATTGTCTTTTCCTTGAGAATGGGTTACTCCATTAGATGACTCAACCTAAGCCTCTCCTTTGATCTTGATAACATTGGCGGTATGGTCAGAGGACTTGAGTATGTGGATCACATTGTTAGTATCAGGGTATGTATAACCAATTTTGTTGTCCTTTTCCTTAGACGAATCCCCTTTCTCATATTTGGGAAAGGGATCTTTGAAAGCCTTATGATTAGTGTTAATTTGTGTGGAATCAATCATAATTATCTGATTATCGATAAAATCATGGATGAGATGTTTAAGCTTCATGTGATTATTGGTATTGTGGAATTTATTACGATGTTAATCGCAATAGTGGTTGTCCTTCCACCATTCAGTCTTTATCTCAGGATTGTATGGTTTAGATTTATTAGGAAAAGTGATGATCTTGTTTGTTAAAAGTGTCTTCAAGGCATTCTCAAGTGATTCTCCAATAGGATTAAAGTCTCTCTTAGGCCTCAGGATCCATGGTCTATCTCCGTTAGCCTCATTTTTAGAGCCTATTTGGTTTCTTTTATTAGGCTTTGTAAATGATAAAATAGTGTATGGGGTCCTAGAACAATGGTTTGCACATAAAAGAGACCCCAAAGCCAATATTTTATACTTACATGAAATTGTATTGATATAGAAAGTAAATGTAGATGACTAATATTGAAATGAAGAGATAAAGGTACTTACCTCCAAAAAAGATTCAACTAAAAACATTGTCAAACAATCTAAAAAATAGTTGATTCTCAGCCTCTTCAATTGAAACTGCAAGATCTACAAAACCCAGAAATATTTTTCCTAGATTTGATCAGGTCAACTTTGACCTTTTAAAAGGTCAAGGATGACCTTAGGAAAATGAAGGTTGACTTTGACTTTGTTCATGGATCTTGAAAGTTCGGCGAAAAGGGTATCCAAATCTACTCTCAGATTCAAAGTTTCGCACCTGTACCTACAAGAAAGAGAGGGTTTTTGGTTGTTTGTTTGGGGGGTTTGCCTCAATCAAACCCCACTTTAGGAATTAACCTTGAAATTGAATTGAAATTGCTGGAATAAACAAAGTAAATGGAACAATTCACCTTGCTTGAGTTGAAACCCTTGTGGAGGATTCGAATCCTTGAATCCACAAGAATGGATGAATGTAGAATCAAATATAGGATGTCTCCAATCAATTGTCTTTAGATCTTCAACACCAATCTTGAATGGATCTTGAACTTGGAAGAGGCTTGAATGGAAATGGAGGAATCTTCAACAAGAGAGCTCCATAGAGCTTGAATCCTTGAATGGCTACTAATGGATCTCCTTGATGAATTATATGCTTGAATGCTTGATCTTCTTGCTTGCTTACACTTGTGAGCTTGAGAGATTGTGAGATGAGATGAGAAAATGAGAGAGGAAGGCTCCCTTTTATAGTGATCTAGGGCACAAGAGGGGCCTCGTAGAAAACAATAATTAAGGACCCATGGCACAAAACTCTAGAGAGGTGCCCATGGAAAGGAAATTAAATTAAAGTCTTGACACAAAACTCTAGGAGGGGACCACCCTTAATAAATAAATAAAATAATTATTTAAGAGCCTTGTTACAAAATTCAAGGTAAGGCCAACCCCAAAGTTAATTTGAGTATTAGACACAAAATTTGAGAAAGGCTAATCTCCAATAATAAATTAGGATTCTTATACAAATATCAAGAAAGGTCCACCTCAAAGATTAATTTGAGAATTCGACACTTAATATGAGAAATAGTGGCCCCGAAGAGGGAAAATGCAAGATTTTGATGAGATCCCGAAACTAGAAGCTAACACCAAAGATCCCAAACCCTAGGGTCAGGGTCAAGGTCACCCTGACTAGGTTAGGTTCAAGGTCAACCTTGACCTAAAAAGGTTGACCTTGACCTTATGGTCAAGAATCTCAGGTTCACAGTTTAGGATGGAAGAAAATGCTAGGAAGAAGTGGAAAATGGGGTAGAACAAGGGGAAAAGCCAGATCCAAGTCGAATATCCATTCAAGGCATTTGACATGATGCCAAACCACTTACTCGGAGGGCTAAACACTCTTACCATGGAAGTTCTTCCATTTTAAGATGATACATTAAGCCCCCGCTTTAGCAAGAGTATGGACTCGATGCAAACTCTTGGTAAAGGAGATCACAAAGAAAAAGATAATCTTATTGAAATCAAAGGGACAAAGGAATCCTCAAGCCCCCAGGGACTCGAGTCTTCATCAACTCCAAGATTGCAATAAGAGAGACATCAATAGAAGAAGACAGAAAAGGGAAGAGAGGAGTGGCTAGCTCGCCCAGTAAGATGTGTATATCTCACTATGAACCACAAAAGGATAGGATGGCCCACCAAGCAAACACTTGATAGTTACCCCATAATGTTTTGTGCCTTCTGCCAGCTTTGTGCATGTATGTAGTGCATCTTTTGAGGGCTTTTGTAAAGTACCCATGGATCCACCTTCTTGTATCACCATGAATATGAAATGCATGTCTCCTCAGGATTTAGCAGCTTATGTTCATTACCTTTGGAAGATTTAGCATATAGATGCATGTCTTTTCAAGATTTAGCAACTTATGTGTATTACCTTCCAAGATTTAGCATATTTGAAAAAAAATTTAAAATGCATGTCTCCTCAGTATTTAGCAACTTATGTGTGTTACCTTCCAAGATGTAGCATGCTGCAAAACAAAAGGTTGGAACAAAAATATATAATATAGATCGAGGGAGGCCATATATATGCCCCCCTCCTTAAGATGGCAAAAATGTACTATTTTGACATGTTAAGGAAAGAAAAGAACAAGGATAAAGCTTTCTTCAACATCAAGACAATATCCATAGAAAACACCCAGTCTAAGCCAAGAAGGTCATAGCTCCTATGAGGCCATTAAAGGGATGAATGCAAAGAGATATCATGCAAGAAGTGAAAAAGTAACCCTTAAGAGGGATAGCACACTATTCAGTTTCCAAGGTGAGAGATTTATCAACCATGGAAACCCAATGTCAAACAATGAAATAGGTTGTGAGCAAGGAAAAAGATCCTCAATGCAAACCAAAATGTTCATGTATAATTGGATATCACATAATAGATAAATTCTTCTTAACCAAGGAAAGAGGTGAATCCCGGAAAGACATAAATGAAGGAGATGACATCCTTGCCCCCCAAGTGTAGGAACAAGGATGGAAAGGGTCCTATTATATCCCTCATAACACTATACAAGACAACGAGCCCCCAATTATTAGGCTACCATTGTTTACATATTGTGGAGCTCCATAATAGGAACATAAGTGTTATTTAGAACAAACAGGATTGAAATAAAACTCATTGTCACATGATATATAAATAACCTTACTATCAATGAGCTACCTAATCTTATAATGTAAAGCATGACATTCATTAGTAGAGTGATCATGAAATCTATGATATAAACAAAAAGGAAGAGTCTTCAAGTGTGGACTATGTTTCTTTTAGCGTTTAGGTCTAGTAATCATCTTAGCACAAAGGAGTTTTGGCAAAAGGACTTCTTGGTCAAAGTCCTTCACAGGTTCATCATGTTTTGAAGTTTTATTGGAGATGTTATTGACATTGGTTTGTTGTTGAGGATTAAATCCCAATCCATAAGAATGCTCATGCCCCCCAGTGCGTAAGGGCATTTGAATTCCCTGTTTATGCTTACCACATGCTTGACCATTAAATCCTTATTTAACTAGAAAGTGATAACTAGGACCATAACGAGAAGCCATATCAAAAGAAGTAAATGGAACTTCAGTAGTCACAATATCATCCTTGATAGATTTGATAGATTCATTGTGGGTAGAAGCAGCGAAAAATTTATTACTAAGGGCTTTGGAAGTAAAAACTCGCTATTCAAATTCTCTTTGTTGCTTCATAAAATCAAGATCATTAACATTATATTCACCAATAAAGGTAGGAGTAAAATCCAAAGTTCCCCAATCATCACCAAGAAGAGCATTAGAGGAAGAAGGATTGCTTTTAGGAATAGGAGTAGTGTGAGTTTGAATATTAAGACAAGGATTAGGTGCATCATTAGAATGAAGTGTATAGATCACGTTGTTATGTACAAAATTGACTTTACGGTGAAGGGTGGAAGGGATGGCATGCATCTCATGCAACCAAGGTCTACCCAAAAGAAGGTTATATTTGAGAGGTCCAGGCATAACATGTAAAGGAGTATTCAATATGGTCAGACCTACTTTGATAGGTAAAGTAATGATTCTTAAAGTGTTCTTAGAAATGTTATCAAAGCCACATATAGGAACATTATTAGGTTGAATAGTTGAAAGATTGGCGTTAATCACTTTGAGAATGTCCATGCTACAAATATTAAGCCCAAATCTGTTATCAATCAAGGTCCTACAAATGATACTTTTATTGACATAAACAGCAACCATAAGAGCATCATATCGATCTTGAACTTCTTTAGAAGGTAAATCTTTTTAAGTAAATACAATGTCAGGAGGACCCAGGGTAGCATGCATGCATTGTAAGAAGTTATTAATGTTTTCTTGATTAGGAGGTGGAGTAGGAAGAGTTGCTAGAGCTTTTTGCAAGGCTTCATAGTAGGTAGGCGAAGTTTGAAGAAGCTCCCATAAAGAAATCTTGGCAAGAGTGTTTTGCAATTGGGTTATCAAATCATACTCCTTGCTAGGAAGATGAGGTGGAGCAGGAAGAATAGGTTGAGAAGGTGGTAAAGAAGTAGAAACCACTCGATTAGGTTGAGGGTTATTCCTTGTATGATATGTGTGAGCTATTGAATCTTGAAAAGAATCCATAGGTTTACCTTTGATAGTAATGCAAGGACAACCTTTGACAGTCAACAAGGGTTTAGGATAAACCATTTTAGTTGTCTCAACACTACAAATAAATTCACAAGAAGGAAGAAAAGAGGACATCCTAGGAGGAGATGAGGTAAGATCTTGATTCTCCATAGGATCATCACTAAAAGGGAGAGCATTAAGGGAATTCATATCATTCTCCACTAATGCCTCATCACTAGAAGGAATCTCAAATGGAGGTAAAGAATCTATAATATCATCTTCTTTCACTAAAATATTTGCATAAGGAGAGAAAGAGTTATCATCATGTATCAATAAATCACCCTCTTGTATCAAAGCTTCTTTGAAAGGAGGAGTTAAATCAATGTCTTTATCCAAGGGGTCATTCACAATGGTTTCATGAGGAAGAGAGTAATCAACGTCCAAATCCAAAGGTTCATCCCAAATAGGAGGATTATCATCCCTACCAATAAAACACATTGTAGGGTTACCATAATTCACTAAAGCTTGATCCCTAAAGGGGGAAGAAGGACATCTAGTAGGAGAAGAATTAACATCAATCCTTAACTCCTCACCATAAAGAGAAATATGATGAAGATCACATGTAATAAATGAAGTCTTTCTAGGTGTAACACTATGAAACATTTGAAACAACTTATGCATCATGATAATGAATAAAGAAATGCATATAAAATAGATCTATTTAAATGCATTCAAATGAAATGTTTTTGTATTTTTAAAGAAATTTTGCAAATTTTTTTTTTGTATTTTTCAAATATAAATGCAAGAGCATAAAAGAAATCTACTCTTATTGTAATATCTAACACAAAATGCCAATCTAACACCAAAAAAGAGAGAGTTTTCGTAAACGGGTTCACCAAAATGTAAATGATAAAATAGTGTATGGGGTCCTAGAACAATGGTTTCCACATAAAAGAGACCCCAAAGCCAATATTTTATACTTACATGAAATTGTATTGATATAGAAAGTAATTGTAGATGACTAATATTGAAATGAAGAGATAAAGGTACTTACCTCTGAAAAAGATTCGGCTGAAAACCCTATCAAACAATCTAAAAAATAATTGATTCTCGCCCTCTTCAACCGAAACTACGAGATCTACAAAACCCAGAAACATTTTTCCTAGATTTGATCAGGTCAACTTTGACCTTTTAAAAGGTCAAGGATGACCTCAAGAAAATGAAGGTCAACTTTGACTTTGTTTGTGGATCTCAAAAGTTCGGTGAAAAGGGTATCCAAATCTACTCTTAGATCTGAAGTTTCACACTTGTACCTACAAGAAAAAGAGGGTTTTTGGTTGTTTGTTTGGGGGGTTTGCCTCAGTCAAACCCCAATTTAGGAATTAACCTTGAAATTTAATTGAAATTGCTGGAATAAACAAAGTAAATGGAACAATTCACCTTGCTTGAGTTGAAACCCTTGTGGAGGATTCGAATCCTTGAATCCACAAGAATGGATGAATGTAGAATCGAATATAGGATGTCTCCAATCAATTGTCTTTAGATCTTCAACACCAATCTTGAATGGATCTTGAACTTGGAAGAGGCTTGAATGGAAATGGAGGAATCTTCAACAAGAGAACTCCATAGAGCTTGAATCCTTCAATGGCTACTAATGGATCTCCTCGATGAATTGGATGCTTGAATGCTTGATATTCTTGCTTTCTTGCACTTGAGAGCTTGAGAGATTGTGAGATGAGATGAGAAAATGAGAGAGGAAGGCTCCCTTTTATAGTGATCTAGGGCATAAGAGGGGCCTTGTAGAAAACAATAATTAAGGACCCATGGCACAAACCTCTAGAGAGGTGCACATGGAAAGGAAATTAAATTAAAGTCTTGACACAAAACTCTAGGAGGGGACCACCCTTAATAAATAAATAAAATAATTATTTAAGAGCCTTGTTACAAAATTCAAGGTAAGGCCAACCCCAAAGTTAATTTGAGTATTAGGCACAAAAATTGAGAAAGGCTAATCTGCAATAATAAATTAGGATTCATATACAAATATCAAGAAAGGTCCACCTCAAATATTAATTTGTGAATTTAACACTTAATCCAAGAAATAGTGGCCCCGAAGAGGGAAAATGCAAGATTTTGATGAGATCCTAAAACTGGAAGCTAACACTGAAGATCCCAAACCCTAGGGTCAAGGTCGAGGTCGACCCTAACTAGGTCAGGGTCAAGGTCGACCTTGAACTAAAAAGGTTGACCTTGACCTTATGGTCAAGAATCTTAGGTTCATAGTTTAGGATGGAAGAAAATGCTAGGAAGAAGTGGAAAATGGGGTAGAACAAGGGGAAAAGCCAGATCCAAGTCGAGTATCCATTCCAGGCATTTGACATGACCCCAAACCACTTACTTGGAGGGCTAAACACTCTTACCATGGAAGTGCTTCCATTTTAAGATGATACAACTTTAATAACTTGGATACCAGTAGATAAGTTGAAGGCTAGATCCTTGGGCTTGGTTGTAGTAGATGTTGAGGTCGTAACTATGAATCTATCATTGATGAAATCTTTGGCTTTATTCTAGATTTGGGCTTGCCCTTTTTATGTTGCTTATTGGAAGAGGATTTTTGTTCTTTATACTAAAGAGTAATCTCACCCTTTTGAACAAGGACATCCTCTATGTGTATAGATGATTCAACCAACTTGTCAAATGAAGCATGTGTTTACATCTGCAATTCATAGTTCATTTCAAGAACCAAAGTATTAATGAATATATCAATTTTATCAGTCTCATGAATTTGTCTAGGGTATTGAGTGAACATTCACTGCCATCACTGGAGGAATGTGACAAAGGGTTCTCCCACATAGTGTCTAGTATTGCATAAATTGAGCATGGTGACAGTATGATAGATATTGTAGGAATATTATTGGATGAACTTCTAAACCAGCTCTTCAAAGTTCTTATTGCTAGGGGAAAACAAGGTGAACTAACTCATATCTTGGCCACCAAGACTTTGAGGAAAGAGTCTCATTAGATAGGTCTGTCCATGCATAAATTTCATGCTTAGATTATAAAATTTCCACACATGATCCTAAGGATCCTTATTACCATCATATTTTTCATATGTAGGGATCTCCACCTTGGTTGGGAAAAGTGGCATGTGGAGATTTTTTTTGAAGGGGAAGGGAAAAATTGATTCAAGTGAGTACTTATTAAAGGGTTGATCCTTATCTTTCTTTAGTTGTGAAATCTCACAATGTAGATCCTAAAGTTGTTTAGTAACGGTGATGAGAGGACACTCTTCCTCTTTTTGTAATAGGTAATTCACATCAAAGTCAAGTGGTAGCTTCAAACCCATGGAAGCAAGATGCATAAAATAGTGATCTTTATCTTGGCTCATGATGGCTTGCATCACCTTGTGAAAATACTTGTCTTCTTGGAATTTTTGGATTTATTCTTATGTGGGTTCTTCATCTTAAGAATAATTAGTCATGTCGTATGCATGCACCTAAATCATATTTTTCCATATAGATGTAATCAAATCTATCATCCTTAGGAAAGGGTACTGACTGATAATCAGAAGCTTGATGTAAAGGTTCTTCTTGAAGAGATGGTCCAACAGTGTCGTAAATAGATTTTCCTCTAGGATCATTTGTAGCCTTCTAGGAATGACTAAGAGTTATGACTGGCATTGAAGATGAGATTAACAAACTGATAGTGACAAGGTAACTTAAGCTTGTTATAAGAGATCAAATTAATGATAGCATTGTCACAAGAATAAGTAGTCGATAATAAAGTAGCTAGAACAAGGTGCAAGGTATTGAGATTGAGGCCTGAATGATTGATGAGTGGTACTTACAACCAAGTTTATATAGTCAAGATAACTAAGTATAAGGAACTGAGAGTGAGGCGTGAATGCCTATTGAGTGGCACTTGTGATGAAGTTTTGATCAAGGTAGAATTTTATATAGTGTACTTGAGACAAGGCTAGAGCACTTCTAAGATATTAAAGAAAAATCAAAGAGATACCAAATTACTAACAAAAGGTCAACCAATTAGAGATACTAGCTTATAGATAGATAACTGTTGATCATAATAACAGAAAAAGCCAAGAGGACAAGGAAAACTAAGATCTGAGAGTTTGGAACCAGGTTATGACAATCAGTCAAACATAGGATCATACAACAATCTCAATATTGTGTGCAATAATATGGTGGAGGCCAATCTTTTCATGTGATGAAACACATCACTGGGTGTGATAAAGAACTCATATCATATAATACGATGTTGGAAAAAATAACAGAATGTAGGAAACTAAATGATTTACCACTATTTTCAAAAATTTTGACCAATCTGAATGAGTTTCGATCCAGATCCATGATGAGTCTGAGTGTCCCTAAATCAGGTCTGATTCTTTCCAAGAAAGTAATAGGGTGATCAAACAATAGTCTCCAAACAATCCACCGAAGGACAAATAAACTTTGGGGACACAAGCAATGGAGAGCTCTAAAGGAATGTTACAATATGTCAAGAGCGTCAAGTGTATGTTCCACAATTATTTGCATGAGTCTCAACACATAAGAAGACAATGATCAAGAAAAAAAACTACCTAAGGTCAATGCGAGTATCAAAATCTTTACCCACAACTTGGCATTCCATCACCTAACACAAAGTAATGTTGGCTTTTCCAAGGATAGAATCCAAGGGAATACATGGTGAGAAGTCTTGGGGTGAAACGAGTAAATTCCACTTGGATAGATCATTGCACAAATATTATGATAATTTCAAAGGTAGGTCAAGTAGCTTCTAACCAATGTTGTCTAGTAAGGGCATTTTTTTGCAACTATCCCTTGTAGTTCTTCTTAGTGGAATTGAGGCCTATAGCCCTACAAGTACTTCAAATAACGTAGTCTTGCAAGAAATATTGAGACCTCTTGGTGCTACACATCACTCTCACATGTGTTCTTCCAGTTAAACAAGTGACTTAGCATAATTAATAGCTACATCCCTGAGGTTTTTGGCCAACAATGCATAAATTTGATAGTGGGTTGGATGAGCTGGCTTTGTTTTGTCCCACTTGGGTCATTCCAATGATATTTTTACCTCAATGACAGACCCTCTAAAGGTAAATTGAAAATAAAAGTAGATAGGCTAGTGAAGGTCTAGATTTCTGATTTTCCACAAGGGAAAAGAGCATACTCTCCTACTCCATAGCTTCTCCTAAGAACATCAAGCACATGTTCATTTCCCCAAGATTCTTTTTACAAGTAACAAATCAAGTAGGTCAAGATTTTTGATTCATCCTCTACGAGGCAAAGAGCATACTCTCCTACTACTCAACTAATCACAAGAAAATGAAGTCTTTCTAGTTAATACTAGGTTCCTAGAAAACTAAATCTATGAAAGCACAATATTTAATTGTATCTCCAAGGTAAGACGCAACATAAATAGCTTTAGTAGGCACCAAAATATGTCTTTGGAATGCATCCTACATCTACAAAGCATTTGTAGTCTTGAAATAAGAAAGTGTTGATGTCTTTGACAAGCGATTTCTCTATCAAATACCCTGCAAAAACTTGTTAAAGCCTACAAAACAGAAGGTAAAAAAGCCAAGACAAACCCGAATCAAGAATCAAAATCCAAAAATTTCAACTGCTAGACCCTAAAAAATGATCACTATTTTTGATATGATGAAACATAGTCTGTCACCATATTATGATACAATAGCACCCAAAGAGCCACGCGATGAACTCCAAGGATACTATATCGTACGATGAAAGCTAACACCACATGTGATAAAACACCTTACACCATATTATCGTACAACAATTATGACCACTACATGCAATGAACTCAAATATCGTATGATAATCTAGACCACAGGGGTATGATATTTGTCCTAGTTTTAGAAAATAAATAAAAATATCTTGGAATCAAAGGTGCAATTTTTCAATTCGAGCCCCATGATGGGCACCAAAAATGTGTTGTTAAATATTGGTATCAAATTGGAATGCAACCAACACTCAATAAACCATTAACTCAAGAATTTAGCTATAAGAGTCCATATTAAATGAACCAACTAAACCCTCAAAATTGGCTTATTACTTCCTAGTTGAAGCAAGTTTAATCTTTATTATGATGCTCATGATATTGGCATGAAGGATTAGTGACTTGACTAATCCAAAATAGAAGATTCTAACACAATAAAAAACTATAAATGGACTAGAGTGCAAGAAAAATGCTAAAATGGGAGAATTAAGCTAGTATGGATGAAAACAACTAGTATTCTAAAATGAATATTCAAGAAACTCTGCTATGATAAAATAAAATGCAAGAAAGTAAACTAGATTAACAATGCAAGAG
>BSBK01010967.1:0-2500 GCA_027943335.1 Chamaecyparis obtusa | reverse complement strand
TTGGCTCATAACAGCTCCTATTGCAGTAACACTAGCATCACAATCTACTTGAAACACCTTATTAAAATTTGGAAGTGCTAAAATAGGTTGTTCTGTAACTTTTTCTTTCAACAATTGAAAACTCTTTTCTGCCCCATTAGTCCACTTAAACTCTTTTCTATCCCCTCTCATTGTTTCAGTCAAGGGTCACAAATACTGCTAAATTTTTTGATAAACTTTCTGTAAAAGCTAGCTAGACCATGAAAAGATCTTACCTCAGTAGCACTCCTTGGAGTAGGCCATTCAAGGATAGCCTGTACCTTCTCTGGGTCCATTTTTAGACCTTCTCCTGAAACTACAAACTCCAAATACACCAACTCTTTCTTCACAAAACTGCACTTCTTCAAATTAATCAACAATTTCTCTTCTCTCAACTTCTCAAATACCATACGAATATGCCTCATATGCTCATCCAATGTCTTACTAAAGATCAAAATATCATCTAGGTAAACAATGACAAACTTACCCAGAAATTCTTTCAGAACCTCGTTCATGAGCCGCATGAAAGTGCTCGGTGCATTGGTTAGACCAAAAGGCATGACTAACCACTCATATAGTCCTTCCTTTGTCTTGAAGGTAGTCTTCCATTCATCTCCTTCTCTGATCTGAATCTGATGATATCCACTCTTCAGATCTATCTTTGAGAAATACACAGCTCCACTCAAATAGTCCATAATATCATCCATTCGTGGCAATGAAAACCTGTACTTGATTGTGATCTTGTTTATTGCCCTAGAATCTGTACACATCCTCCATTCTCCATTCTTTTTTGGTGCTAATACCGCTGGTATAGCACAGGGACTCAGACTCTCATGGATCAATCCTTTCTATAACAGTTCATGTACTTGTTTGTTCAACTCCTCACTTTCTACAGGTGTCATTCTGTGTGCTGTCTTATTCGGAAAACTCGCTCTTGGGATCAAGTCCATCTGATGACTGATCTTCCTCACTGGTGGTAATCCATCAGGCACATTATCGGATACAATATCCTGAAACTCATTCAACAAATCTGCAACTTCTACAGGAACATTTTCTACTTCTCTTTACTAGCTTTTGGAATTAAAGTAAAACATACATGCTCATGCCTCATACCATCTAGAAAATTTCTTCCATCAACAAAAGTTATCCTTGCATTACCACATACCTTTTCTTCAGTCTCCTTCAATGGTTTTAGCTTATGTCGCACTCCATCCTTTGACAGGGAATAGGTATGTGCACGACCATCATGTACAGCACATCTGTCAAACTGCCATGGTCTACCCAACAACATATGACATGCATCCATAGATATGATATCACACAATACCTCATCTTGGTATTCGCCAATCTTGAACTTCACCAGGCATTGTTCATTAACCATGACCTTGTGGTCATCCTATACCCAGGTAATCTGATATCGATGTGGGTGTTTCTGTCTCTTGAGCTTCAACTTTGTCACCATCTCTTCTGACACCAAATTGTCAGTGCTTCCACTATCAATAATCACATCACAACATTTACCTTCACACTTGCACCTAGTGTGAAATAGGCTCCTCCTTTGCTCAGGTTCATTCTCACCACTCAACAGGACTCTTCTATTAATCAACGTTTCTCCTCTTTCAGCATCTTCAGAATTTGATGATCTGGCATCTTCATCTACATGTACAACTCTGGCCTGGCCTTCATTTCTCCTGTCTATTCTTCCTTGGCGCTGAGGACATTCAAATGCCTATGACCTTCTTCTCCACAGTGAAAACATGTTCCACGGAAGCCACCTCTTCCAGATCCTTGTCCTCTTCCTCTTCCTCTCTGATCTCTATTATTCTGATCTTGGAAGCGATTGGAATTATTTCCTCACTGATTCTGACTGCTACTGGCCTCATCTTTCTTTTTCGGATCTTCATTTTGGCCACCATATGATTGTCCACCAGATCATCCACCGTGACCTCTTCCGTTTTGTCTGCTCTCAAACTTCTTGTTCAGCTTTTCCTCTACTTTTAGGGCAAACTAGTATGCCTCTTCAATACTGTTCATTTGAACTAGATTCAGCTCCTCCTGAATGCCTGGCCTTAACCCATTAAGGTATCGGGCAACTTTCTCCTTATCAGCTTCTGCATGGCCTATTCTGATGAGAAGTCAATAGAACTCCTCTGTATACTCCTCAATAGATCTTCTACTTGCTTCAAACTCTGTATATTCTTCAGTAGGTCCAAGCTCATAATCAACAGGAATGAACTATCGCTTCAATTTATCCACCATCCGATCTCATCTCATGATTTTCTCCTTTCCCCTTCTATTTCGCTCCAACTGAATCTCTTGCCACCATATCTTCGCATGACCTTTTAGTCTGGCCTTCGCAAATTTGACCCTATCAGGATCCTCAACATCTTCATACTCAAAATATTCCTCACATTCATTGATCCAATCGATCAATTCTTCTGGGTTAAAATTTCCAGAAAATGTAGGAACCTCAATCTTAGGT
>BSBK01010966.1:40000-45164 GCA_027943335.1 Chamaecyparis obtusa | reverse complement strand
ATACATACATACATACATACATATATATATATATATATATATATATATATATATACATACATACATACATACATACATACATACATACATACATACATACATACATATATATATATATATATATATATATATATATATATATATATATATATATATATATATATATATATATATATATATATATATATATATATATATATATATCTATATACATATATATATATACACATATATATGATGGAATATGGATGAAGTGACTCAGAGGGGGGGTGAATCAGTCAACCATAAAACACTTCACAATTAATTCTTTCCAGATCCCTTAGGATATCTTAACAATGTTATTTGTTTTAGCACTCAGTAAATAGATTGCAGTAATTTTGAAGATGCAGAAAGTATTAACAAAATTATCTTTTAGATATTCATCAGCACTGGTGTATGATTAAGATAGCAATTAAGAACACAAGAGACACAAGATTTAACGTGGAAACCCAATATGGGAAAAACCACCAATGTATCTAGATACTGATTTTCACTTTTTTGAAGTGATGCCCGGTTAGAAGCCAACCTGATAAAAGGTTACAAAACACACTGTTAGGTGTGACCTTGTTAGAGGATTTAATCACCCTGCTAGGAGTGGCCTGGTAAGAGGTCTTGAAAACAATTCAATGGAATTGTCACCTTGTTAGAGGATTTACAATATGGTTGTTAAACCAACTCGGTAAAGAGATTTAGAATTCACTGTTACAATGATAAGAAGGTAACAATGAAAAAAATGACCTGTATAATAATGCAACTACCTTGCTGATTACAGATCTCTGTTCTGCATATGTGCGATCCTTCCTGATTGAATAAATCTCTGCTACACCTTAAGGATATCTGAACATCCTTCACAAATTTGAACACACCTTTCCTGTCTTTCTTTTGTAAATCTTCTGCTATATTTCTTATTTATTTTTCACATTTGACCTTTTATTTATATGATTTTAGATTTGTCAAATCGACATTATTTAGTATAACAGTCGGTTGAATTAAGCAAACTCTATTTGCAAAAATCCTGCAAGGGTCGACAGTGCTCGGTGACCATAACTTTCTTCAATCTTTCATAGACCGAGGGAACTCGGTAAATACTGATAGTCCTTTACCTTCGATAACCGACTGAACTTGGTAAACACTGAATTTTCTTTGACGACCGACTGAACTCAGTAAACACTAAATTTTCTTTGATAACCGACTGAACTCGGTAAATGCTAAATTTTCTTTGATAACCGAGTGAACTCGGTAAATGCTAAATTTTCTTTGATAACCGAGTGGACTCAGTAGACACTGATTTTCTTTGATAACCGAGTGGACTCGGTAAGTACTAATCTTCCTATCTGGTAGACCGACTGAGCTCGGTAGGAACTGATTGTTATGGACTATGACATTGTGTGACATCAAAGACAATACATAATTTGAGTAGCAATTTCCTTCAGACAATTGTTTCCAACAATCTCCCTCTTTGGCATTGATGGCAACACAATATGTCATGGCATAAGAAATTTGAAAGAATTAGCTCAGTTCAGATTTAAATCTCCCTCTGTCAGCAAACTTCCTTTATCCTAAAAATTCTTCCTTCTGACTATTGAAAATTTCTTGAAGTAGTAGCAAAGACATAGCAAACACTCCCTCTTTGACAACACATGCCAAAGACAATTCACATATTACCGGTGTAAATTAATGTACCTCAAGTACTGATTCATATGCAATGATTCCTTGAATATGTTGCATCAACTGGTTGATTTTCAATCATGTTCTGGTTGATGCATCACTAAAACTGTATTTAGTGAGCCTCGGATAGGGGAATGACCCCTAACTTACCTCTTAGATACACAAATGCATCTTTAGGTAATGGTTTAGTAAAAATGTCTGCAATCTATTCTTTTGTATGAATATATTCTAATCTGATTTCCTTGTCCTGCACCAATTCTCTGACAAAGTGATATTTAATAGCAATGTGCTTGGTTTTGGAATGCATCACTGGATTCTTTGAAATGTTTATTGCACTGGTATTGTCACAAAATATAACAACTGGTTCTTTGATTTCAACCTTCATACCTTCTAATAACTATTTAAACCAAACAATATTTGAACAGTTTACTGCAGCAGCAACATATTCTGCTTCAGCTGTGGATTGAGATGTGCAATTTTTCTTTTTACTAGTCCAGGATACCAGTCTTTTTCCAAGAAAAAATGCTGCACCACTTGTGCTTTTTCTGTCATCAATGTTTCCTACCCAATCAGCATCAGTAAACACTTTTAAGTCTAGATTGCCTCCAAATTTATACCACAAACCATATTCTTCAGTTCCTCTTAAGTATCTTAAGATTCTTTTGATTGCCATCATGTGATTTTCCTTAGGTTTTGCTGAGAATCTAGCTACTATACCGACTGCTAAGGCAATATCAGGTCTTGTATGTACTACATACTGCAATTTTCCAATCATAGATCGGTATAGGGTCTGATCAAGTTCATTTGAATCATCATTTTTGGTAAGTTTCAATCCAGTACACATGGGTGTACCAACTTGTTTTGAATCTTCCATACCAAACTTCTTAAGTATTTCCTTAATGTATTTAGATTGAGTAATGTATATACCATTCTTGCTTTGATAAATTTGAAGACCAACAAAGAAATTTATTAAACCAAACATAGACATTTCAAATTCTTTGTTCATTTGCTTTGAAAATTCTTTGCACTGATCCTCATTCCCTGTAAATATAGTATCATCCACAAATATTTCTGCTAATACAATTTTTTCATCCGGTCCTTCTTTAATATACAGATTACTGTTATCATTAGCTCTTTTGAAATTAATTTGAATCAAATAGTTATGGAGTCTTTCATACCATGCTCTAGGAGCTTGTTTCAAACCATACAATGCTTTGTGTAACCTGCAGACCATGTCCTTTTTATCTGGATCAACAAAACCTTCAGGTTGTTCAATGTAGACTTCTTCATCAAGAATTCCATTGAGAAATGTAGATTTTATATCCATCTGATATACCTTAAATCCTTTGTGTGCTGCATAAGCAAGGAGAGTTCTTACACCTAATCTTGCAACAGGAGCAAAAGTTTCTCCATAATCTATACCTTCTTCTTGAGAATAACCTTTACATACCAGTCTGGCTTTGTTTCTAGATACTTGACCATCTTCATTTACCTTATTCTTGAATACCCTTATTGTTCCAATTACATTCTTATCTTTAGGTCTAGGTACAAGAGTCCAAGTTTTGTTCTTTTGTATTTGTTCTAATTCTTCATTCATTGCTTCAATCCAACTTTCATTTTTCAATGCATCTTTGATATTTCTAGGTTCAAAGTCAGTAAGCAGACATGTACCTTTTAGCTTGCTTCTTGTCATAGTACCATCTGATTTGTTTCTAATAATTTGATCTAGTGTATGATGTCTTCTGACATATTTCGCTAGTATAGGTTCCTTGCCTTTTGAATGATTCATGTTGTTGTCTTCTAGGATCTCTTCTTCAGGTTGCTCGGGCTCGGTAGATATTTGCTCGATAACTTCAGGCTGAGACTCGGTCTGAATTTCTTCCTGTGACTCAGTTTGAACTTCTTCCTATGACTCAGTTTGTTACTTGGTAACTATGCTCAGCTTGGTAGATATAGTTTCCTTATTGATAGTTGTGTCTGCCAATGTTTCAGGTTCAATGTAAATGAATCTTCTGTAGTTCTTAGGTTCCCTTTGCTTTCTTCTTCAGTCTTTTCTACAAACTCATCAAATTTTACATGTATACTTTCTATGACTTTGTGAGTGGATAATTTTAGACATTTGTATGCCTTGCTTTTGCTAGAATATCCTAGGAATATTCCTTCATCACTTTTCACATCAAATTTATTTCTTCTGGATTCTTTTAAGATACAACACTTGCTACCAAATATTTTATTGTAACTTACATTGGGTTTATAGCCATACCATAATTCATAAGGATTTTTGAATGTGTCTTTCTTCAATTGTACTTGGTTCAAGGTATGAACTGCAGTGCTGATAGCTTCCTTCCAGTACTTTATAGCGATGTTCTTTTCTATCATTAGAGTCCTTGCACAATCCATAATAGATCTATTTCTTCTTTCTGCTATTCCATTCTGCTCAGGAGTTCTAGGAGCTGATACCTGTCTTTTGATTCCTCTTTCAATGCAAAAGTTGTTAAAATCATCGGAGATGAATTCACCACCTCTGTCTGATCTTAAGCATTTCAATCTTTTCCCTATTTCCTTTTCCACTCTTGCTAAGTACCATTTGAACTTTTCAAATGATTCTAATTTTTCTCTTAAATACATGACAGTCATCATTCTATAATAATCATCAACGAAAAGAATAAAGAATTTATCTCCAGTATAGCTTTGTATTCCAATAGGTCCACATAAATCAGTATGCAAAATTTCCAAAATTTCTTTAGACTGATAGTTCTTACTCTTGAAACTAGTTTTACTCATTTTTCCAATCTGACAATTCTTACATAGACCAGTATCAGGTTTCTTCAATGTGGGAATGCCTCTAACCTTCTTGAATTTGCTTATTTTTATCATGTTATCAAAATTCACATGACATAACCTTTTGTGCCATAGCCAATTTTATTCTATTTGAGCAATAAAGCATGAATATTCACTAAGATCAAGATAAAATAAGTTACCTTTTGTTTGTTTTCCTGATCCAATGAGTTTTCCTTTTCCATCCAGCAGTCTTGCTTGACCATTCATGAATTCAACCTTGAAACCAGTGTTGATTAGCTGTGCTACACTTAGAAGATTATGTTTTAGTCCTTCAACCCAATAAGCATTATCACATATGAGTTCTTTGGTTAATGAGATTCTTACTTTTCCTTTTATGCAACAAGGTTCATTGTTTCCAAATCTTACATTACCACTATCACAGTCTTCTAGATATTCAAATTTTGTCTTGTCACTAGTCATGTGGTGTGAACATCCACTATCTATTATCCATATATCATCTTTTCTTATATGAGAAATAAGTGCCATCTTATCTTCATCATCATCAAATTCATCCTTTATAGCAATAAAGACAATTTCTTCTTCACTATCATCAGAATCTTTGGTCATAAAACATGTTTTCTTACCTTTATCCTTGAATGATTTGAAATTATTTTTG
>BSBK01010966.1:0-35000 GCA_027943335.1 Chamaecyparis obtusa | reverse complement strand
TTTATATTCTTTTAATTTCAATTTCCACTTAACAATCAACACTAACATAATAAAATCATTTATACACTAACATTAATCATAAAATTAACCATATTTTCCTTTCACAATAACACACCAATATAACATCGAAATTCTCATTAATGAAAACTTAGTTGTAGAATAGGAATTCCTCATCCTTCCTCCTAAGTAACACAAATTTCCAAGTACCAAAGTCAATAGAGAAACTGATAATTTAGAAAAGACAGTATCTGCAGTTATTTAATTAAATCCAATAGATCCAATGTCATAGTCTAACCAAAGATTAACAATTAATTGTCAAGCTAAATATCCATAATCTATCTAAGATATAAATCAAAGTTAAAACAAAGCTATAATCCACTCACAACCAAAAGAGTCTAAACATAAAAAAGCTGAACCAAGACATAAATCCACCCTAGAAGAACTAAATAAAGATGCAAAATCAGAAACCAAGTTAGAAATAGATAGGGGCATGACACCCTTCCCCACCTAACTAGGCTTACTCCTGGAAGACTGTAAACAAGTGAGGATGTGCTACTTTCATTACCCCTGCATCTTCCCATGTAACAGATGTATCATCACTAAGATCCCATAACACTTTTACCTACTCGACCTTGTGACCTTTGAGGTTTAGTTCTCTTTGCTGGATAATCTGCACTAGTTCCAGCATCAGTTGACCATCTACCACCTGTAAATCATTCCAATTCAGAATGTGAGCAATGTCAGGAATATACTTCCTCAACACAGATACATGGAATACATCATGGATTTGTGAAAGACTAGGAGGCAAGGCAAGTCTATAAGCAACTGGACCAACATGTTCCAAGATCTCAAATGGTCCCACAAACCATGGAGATAGTTTAGATCCCTTACCATACCTAATAGGACTCTTTCGAGGCCTAACTCAAAGAAATACCTTGTCCCCAACCTCAAACTGACGCTCAATCCTATGTTGATCAGCATACTTCTTCTTCCTATCCTGTGTTATAGAAAGATTCTCTCTGGCACATTTTACCTATTGCTCCAAGTCTTGAAGCATCTTAGGACCTATAATAATTCTATCCTCAAGATTATCCTAGCTTAAGGGTGTTCTACATGGTCTCCCATATAGAACCTAAAAAGGAGCCATACCAATAGAGCTATGATAAACATTGTTGTATGTGAACTCAAAAAGGAAAAGATACTCCTCCCACTTACTCTGTCTATCCATAATGTACATCCTAAGCATGTCTTCTAATATCTAGTTGACACGCTTAGTCTGTCTGTCAGTCTCAGGATGATATGCTAAACTGAAATTCAGCTGAGTACCCAATTCTCACTGCATAGACCTCCAAAGTGAAGATGTAAAGATTGAATCCCTATCAGATATGATCTTCTTAGGAATTCCATGTAATCAGACAACTTGCTCCATGTATATCCATGCTATATATGCAATATTGTAAGAAAACCTTACTGGAATGAAATGGGCAACTTTAGTTAACCGATCGACTACAACCATGATTGCATCATGATGCCTGGCTGTAAATGGTAACCCCACTATGAATTTAATGGATATAGTATCCCATTTCCATTCTGGTACATTGTGAGACTGCAACAAACCCACTAGATGTTGATGCTCCACCTTCACTCTGTGACATTCCAAACACCTAGCCACAAAGTCTGCAATATCCCTCTTCATGCCTGGCCAGTAATAGTACTGTCTGAGATTGGCATGCATCTTCTTCACACTAGGGTGCACTAAATATGGTGCCTTATGTGCTTCAATCATAACTAGATCCCAAAGATCCCCATTCTCTGGCACATAAACACTACCTCAATACCTCATGAGTCCATCAGTGCTGATAGAGTAGCCCTCAAAGTGACCCTCTAATAGATTGCCATTGTCAATCACTACTTTGACATCTAAGAACCAAGGATCCGAAGACAAGTTCTGAAGTATTCTATCCTTAAGATCCACTATGAGGGTTAATGAAGAAATTTCATGACGTCTTCTGCTAAGTGCATCCACCACTTTTTTTTCCTTACCCTACACGTACTTCACTTCAAAGTCATATTCACACAAAAAATCCATCCATATGCATTGACGAGCATTAAGATTGGGTTGTGTGAATGAATATTGAAGACTTCTATGATCTGTATGCAACTCAAAATGTTGACCCAATAAGAAATGTCTCCATTTGGTCAATGCATGCATTACAGCTACAAGCTCCAAATCATGCATAGGATAGTTGACTTCATGATCCTTTAATTTCCTAGATTCGTAAGCAATGATTCTACCATCCTACATCAACACTACTCCTATTCCATCCAATGAAGCATCCATACAAACAACAAATTCCTTAGATGGATCAGGTGCTACTAACACTGGAGCACTAGTTAAGCATTCCTTGAGACGCCGAAATGTTTTTTCACACTCCTCTATCCAAATGAATTGCTTTCCCTTTCTCTGAAGTGATGTGATGGGATGAGCTATTTGAGAGAAATTAGATACAAATCTTCTATAGTAGCTCACTAATCCCATGAAGCTTCACACTTTCGAGACATTGGTAGGCACTGGCCAGTCAACAATTTCCCTAATGTTGGCTGGATCCATAGCTATACCCTCTCCTATGATAATATGACCAAGATGGAAAATGTCAGTTTTGAAAACTCACACTTCTTAAGATTGGCAAAAAGCTAGTTCCTGCAAAGACATTCAAAAACTAGTCTCAAATGCTACTCATGCTCTTCAAAGGAATCCAAATACACAAGGATGTCATCTAGAAACACCACAACAAACTTGTCAAGGAAAGTCCTGAATACACCATGCATTAGGCTCATGAAAATTGATGGTACATTTGTTAGTCCAAAAGGTACTACTGTGAATTCATAATCCCTATATCTGGTACGAAAAGCTATCTTGTGGATATCAGCTTCTTGAATCCTTAGTTGATGGTATCTAGATTTGAGATCAATTTTGGAGAACACCTTAGCACCCTTCACTTGATCAAACAAGTCATCGATGCGAGGCAAAGGATATCTATTCCTAATGGTCACTTTATTCAGTTGCTTGAAGTCTATGCACAGCCTTAAAGAAGCATCCTTCTTTTTGATGAAGATGACAGGTGCTCCCCAAGGTGAGACACTAGGTCTTATGAGCCCTTTCTCAAGCAATTCCTCAAGTTGAACCTTTAGTTCCACTAACTCTTGAGTGGTCATACGGTAAGGAGTCTTAGAAATAGGCTCAATACCAGGCAAAAGATCAATCCTAAAATCAATTTCTCTTTTAGGAGGGATTCCGAGAATCTTGGTAACAAAGATATCTGAAAACTCCTTCAAAATTGGATGATTTAAGTTGGTACTAGAAGAAACTAATTCATCAAAATCATTGATAGAAACAACATATAGTTTGCATCCCATACGCAAGCACTTCTTGAGTTGTTTGGAAAAAATGGTTCTAACTGAAATAGGTCTCTTAATACCTTAAATGTACTTGGCTGTTCCAAAATCATCAATACATTTGATGATCTTTTCTCTACAATCAATGACAATTGAATGCTGGTCCAGCCAATCCATTCCTAAAATAACATCATACGAACCCAAAGGAATAACTCTAAGGCTAACTGAAGTAGTAAAAGCCTTAAGTTGAATCTTACAATCTACAACCACTAACCCTGTTTCTACCTTAGATCCTAATGCCAACTCAACTTGCCATGCCCACTCAGCTTTATTAACAGGAATACCACATTGCTTAACCAAATTTGAAGAAATAAATGAGTCGGTGGCCCCAGAATCAAACAAAATGGAAATTTTCTTACCTTGGAAATTACCTTTTGTTTTGATTACAGTATTCTGATGATCAGCCTACCTTTGATCTACGATAGCAAAAATATAGTGGTTCCTTCCAGAATCACCTACAATGGCCTCAGAACCTGCTGCCCTAGATCTGCCTTGGTTGTTGCCATGAAGGGGACAATTCCACTGAAAATGACCCAACTGCCCACAGTGGTAACATTTCACCCCTCTCTTGATACTCTTTTGCTACATTGAATTTGCTGGAGGAGATACATTGCTTTGCTGTCCACTTTGTGAAGACAAAAAGGATTTGGGCTGCTCAGGTACTTTGAAACTCTTGTAAGACTTAGAGAACTTTCCAAACTTCCTTTTCATGAACTTGCCACTAGAACCACCTGATGCTACCTTTGAATTGCCTTGAGGAAATCTCTGGTTCTTGCTACTATTCTCAACAAGAGGATTTGCTGCACTCTTGATCGCACCTCCACTGAAACCTAACTTCATCTCAGTTAATTTAGCTTGATTAGAGGCTTCTTGAATAGTTTTAGGCTTGAAAGTATGCACTTCTTCTCCAATTTTGGGATTTAATCCCCTAATAAAATGCTATACTAATGGCTTTTCATGTTCATCCCAACCAGAGTACTTCTTCAACTCAAAGAATCTCCTCTCATACATATCCACCGTAGCATTACATTGAGAGATATTGAAAAATTCCTCAGATCTGGCCTGCTACCAGTATTCTGACATGAACCTCTCACGAAACCTTTCAACAAACAATTCCCAAGTGACTTGTGAGATGTTGACTCCAAGACGGTCAAGTTCCATGTTCCACCATATGGAAGCAAAGGATCTAAGCTGCATAACAGTCTAGCAAACTCTAACATTACTCTGATAATCATGGAGTATAAAACAACTTTCAATGTTTAGCAACCATGCTTCAACAGTGGTAGCTTCCTCGGTTCCCAAAAAGATAGGTCCTTTCAACTTAGAAAGGTCCTTCAACTGAGCCCTTGCAATAGGATTCTCAACAATAGCCAGGTTTGCATTAGGAACTTGAACCACATTAGCATTTTCTCCCCCATCAGGAACATTGTTCCTAGCTTCTATATCATCAAGTCTATCAAGTATCTATTGGAGAACTTTAGCCTGAGGTTCTCTCTGATCACCTTGATCAGCTCCAAGCCCACCTAGGTGATCTTGCCCTCTACCACGGCCACGTCTTGGATGTCTACCCCTACCTCTGCTAACTCCAGCATCAACTGGATCACCACACCCACAGGCACCTCTTGTGACAGGAGGTATGCTCAAGACCTTAAATAATAAAAGAGAAAGAAAGTCATTAATGAAAACAAAGAGATATAACCCCTTTTCTAAACCCTGAGCCCCTAGTGTTCAAACTTGGCTCTGATACCAATGTAACACCCCAAAAGATTAAACTAAAAAAATGACACTAAAAGTGAACCAGATGAATTAACCAGAAAAGCACAACAATTTTTTTTATATAAAAACAAGATACAATCAGCACCAAATTACAATTCAACTGACATAATCAGTTATTTAAATATCCAAGGTAATCAATTACATGAGAGTATATCAATATACTCAACATTTAATACATAAATACTAAGAGTTCAAGAATGCATCTAAATGTCCTTAGATATCCTAAGCACTATTCTGATAACAAGTAACCAGGTAATAATCTATTTTCCATAAATCCTTACAGTAGCTAACCATTCCCCCAAAAACATAGTTTTCCTCATCTAGAATCCTGAAAACACCAAAATAGAAAACAACCACAAACAAATAGGGCTTAGTCAAAAAGACTAAGATGATGTAATACCTCCAAAGCATCTGCAACATACAGGTTAGAACCTTAACAAAATAAAACCAATCCATACATATAAGAACAGACAAATTTCATCATTGACAGGAAGCATTTCATTTCTATTCAACAGAAATACACAAGTACTTCATTTCATTTTCAACAGAAATAAACTCACAGAGAAAATTACAAGGTGATGATCTACTAACTTTGGTTATTTACATAAGAATCAACGATCAGTAACCATATAGGAAACTCAAAGAATTCATTATGTCAGCCTTATTCTCTACAAGCAATAAGGTAAAACCATTCCCTTACTTCACCAACATGTGCAAGTAATCAGGGCAACATATTTTATCTTTTTAAATGAAACCCATAGCCCATGAATTATTAAATTATCACTTAGTAATTAATTGACAGATATTCTTTCACCTTAAGGCTCTAGACAAAAGTTAGCTTCCCATACTAAGGATCACACTTGCATTATCTCAAAACACTTCATACTACCAAAAATAGCTAAACCATAGTAAAAATATGAATCATCAAATCCAACTATTAATGTTTACTTAGCAACAAAAATCCTTTATATTGATACAACCATTTAAAATTTCCAGATAAATCCATGAAACCTCTTTCCAAAATAACCATAGCAAAGCATCCTCTTTTCATCAACTGAAAGAATAACTTAAGCAAAATTTCCAATAGTATCCTTAGTAACTCAAACAATAATAATAATATCCAATTCCTAACATTTTTGCAATATTATAACTGATAATTGAAACATCCAATTTTATTGTCAACTATTTAATACAATTAATACTTAAACATCAATTCCATTTTTCTGTCACATTCTAGCCAACAGAGTTATTAGTAAATCCATGAAGAGCTAACAATCAATTTCATATACTAATGTATAATGTAGAAATACACATCATCTACATATTTACCACCCATATAAAAAAAATGCACTTGCAACAGTTCTTTCATTTCTGTTACAAAGTGACCTTTGTACATACTTATAGGCGTACACACATATATATACATATGTATATACACTCATAGTACATGTATATACACTCACAGTATGTGTATATACATATATATACATACATTCCTATAAGTATATATGTATATATATATATATATATATATATATATATATATATATATATATATATATATATATATATATATATATATATATATATATATATATATATATATATATATATTTATTTATGTACCCTTGTAATTATACAAAATTCAAAGCACTACATCATAATTGAAATTCTATCAGAAATACATAAAATCAAATAACCCATTCAAAACATGAACTACCATTACTGTTGTTACACCAATGACACTGTGTTCCAATTCACATAGAATTTATTAAGTCGACAAACTAGACAATCATAAGAATCCAAATCGGCCTACATTCTTATCCTCACAACCCTTTCCATAGACAGACAAACCAACTACTACAGAAGCTATCAATAGCCTACAGACCAACACCATAACCAAATCTATGAAAGTAAACAGTGTCTACAGAGGTTTTCACTATAGACCCCACCATTACCGAGAATACAAAAATACTAAGAAACAAAAGCTATATTCAATATTTTCTATAGCATGAGCATCTAATAGCACATGATTCTTAAGGAAAACTCACCACCAGACCCAACATATCTTCTAACCAAACAACTGTAGGATGTATACTCAGAATCTCATCCACCTCTCCCTATAGCATAACACTACCAACTGCTATAAGAATAATTAACATTGAGTCTGATACACTGCTAACATCAACTTAGACTTTGTGATAACCAAAGCTCACCTCTCAAAACCAAAACCACAGGCTACTAGATAGAGAAAAGCACTCTACAAACCTCCAACCATGATAAACAAAGTGTCGCTATACCAAAGCTCGGCAAAGATAGGTAAGTTGACTACAACATTCAATCAGTGGGCATCAAAATAAACATTTACTGTGATTTCTCAACCAAAATGAACAATCAACTTAGAAATTATGAAGTCGGATATAGGATAGAAAATCACATAATGTTCCAAGATTGACAAAAATCTTCTCACTATGGTTACTCACCAATTCTAACCTAGGAATCCATAGAACTCGATATCTATACAAAATAGAGAACCCACAATAACTAGAAGTCTCAAAACCAAATTGCCTGGCGACAAGACCAAATACTAATACTAGTACAAACTATTCCCGAACACAAAATAACATACCAAAGACTCAGTAAAACTGATAGTAGAGATATGAAAGCTTCACAGTCTTAACTCTCCAATGTTACTTCCTTGCACACTACACTGTAGTTCTCGCGACCGAAGCCACGACAACAATCATGGAATAGTGAAATAAAACAAACTCCCAAACTTAGGAAACCCTACACTTCCATATTCCTATAATAATAGTATCATAAATTTGACAACCCTGAAACATGTTTCTAAATTACTGAACCAAAAACACACAACCGCAATCCCCAAATTTCAAATAGCGAACATAAACACTATAATGTGCAATACCATAGATTTTGAAAGACATTTCTACAGTAAACAAGAAACATTCCTATCATAATGCATAATACAAGTAGAAATCATTTTTAATGAAATTTCATAAACCAAATTCATAAAGAAAGCAAGAGTTGATTTAGAGAGTGCCCCTGCCTTTATTACAGAGTGGGGGTGTTCTGAAACCTGAAGTTGACACCAAAGACCTCACTCCCAACTGGTGAGCTACACCAAATCCAAACCCTTGCTCAGCAATGCTAAACGCACCGAAAAATGTCCAAGAACCAAGCAATGAAACTGAGCACCCTATGACAGAGCTCGTTTCATAAGCACCAAAAACCAAATAGTGCTTCCAAATGATAGCTCAAAAAATAGAAATAGAACCGTAAAATGCAAAATGGAGAATCCCATTATTAATGCACAAGTATACAACCATTTTCCTCTCCAATCTGAACAAAATGACCCCATTTTCACAACCTTTCCAAGCATCAAACCCATTACCACAGTAGAGAAAAACCTTGCTAATGCAAATAACCGACAGTGAACTGAAGTCATTCAATGCCAATATGCATACCGTAGCTGCATTAAATTTCAAACTTATCTTTCACTACCACCTTCACTAAACATATCGAAAGTTGTCACCATAGTACACGTACTTACCAAGAACTCCTAATAACACATGCTTAGAATTAAATTGCATATGCCTATGACAACCAAATCCCAATGCACATTTGAAACAAGGCAAAACAAATATCTTAACACAGTGAGTTTAATATGACATAGCCCCATTAAATCATAGTTCATGAAACCATAGGGAGTATTTCAAAGCCATAGCCAAAGTTAAACAATTTACTAAGCTTAGCTTGTTAACCATAATACATAGAGTGTTAGGATATTACTAACCCCCTTCTAACTTAACACATAACTTACTACTAACTCATTCTAACATTTAAACTTATTTATATTCTTTTAAATTTCAATTTCCACTTAACAATCAACACTAACATAATAAAATCATTTATACACTAACATTAATCATAAAATTAACCATATTTTCCTTTCACAATAACAGACCAATATAACATCAAAATTCTCATTAATGAAAACTTAGTTGTAGAATAGGAATTCCTCATCCTTCCTCCTAAGTAACACAAATTTCCAAGTACCAAAGTCAACAGAGAAACTGATAATTCAGAAAAGATAGTATCTGCAGTTATTTAATTAAATCCAATAGATCCAATGTCATAGTCTAACCAAAGATTAACAATTAATTGTCAAGCTAAATATCCATAATATGTCTAAGATATAAATTGAAGTTAAAACAAAGCTATAATCCACTCACAACCAAAAGATTCTAAACATAACAAATCTGAACCAAGACATAAATCCACCCTAGAAGAACTAAATAAAGATGCAGAATCAGAAACCAAGTCAGAAACATATAGGGGCATGACAATCTTTCTATGGTTGATTAGTACTTTAATTATATTATTTAAAGCAGTTCAATGGTTAAATTATTAGATAACTAATTCACCCCCCCCCCTCTCAGTTATCTTGGGGATCTTTACTTTCTAACAAAGCAAGATTCTCAGAATCTTGCTACTGGTTTATGCAATCAGGATTTCTACAATTCATGAAATGAGAGCTACATCCAACCTTACTCTTGACACTCTGATTGGTAAAATTACAACCTTTGAATTAAAGAATTTTTATAATAGTGTTGTTCCTTCTGTTGAATCCACTTTCATGTCTTCTTTGAAGATTGGAAAGTCTAGCAGGAAGAGTAAGAATTGTGATAGTGATGACAATACCGATGATGAACTTGATGAGCTTGAAGCACTTATGGCCAGAATATTTCCCAAAGGAAAAGGAAGGTATAGAGGTAAGCTACCTTTAGCATTCTTTAATTTTAAAGAAGTTAGTCACATCACTGCTAGATGTCCATAGAAGAAAGATGATGATAGATCCAAAGGCCGATCTGAAGGAAGCTATGGAAGAAGAGTCAACAAAGGCTACCGACACAACAATAGAGACAACCAAGATGAAAAAGGTAAAAAGGTATGTTTGATAGCCAAAGATATTTAAACTAAATCTGATTCTAATGATGATATAGAAGTTGTATTTGTTGCTATGAAAGATGACTCAGAAGAGGAAGAGAAACATGAAGAGATAGCACTGATCTCTAAAGTAAGCAAAAATGATACATGGATCATAGACAGTGGCTATACACATCATATGACTGGTGATGTAGAAAAATTTGATCATCTTGTTGAATATAATGGAGGATCTATGAGAATGGGAAATGATGCACCTTGTATGGTAAGTGGTAAAGGCTCACTGATGATTAATGATAGACTATACTGTGAAAATGCATATTAGGTAGATGGATTAAACTATAATTTGTTAAGTGTGGCTCACCTAAACAATTTAGGCCACCGATTGGCTTTTGAGAGCAAAAAGGTGAAGATCTATGATGATGGAGGAAGACTTGTTGGAACTGGTACACAATCCAGAGGTAATCTATTCTATCTTGATATGAATCAGTCTTCTTGTTTGTTAATAAAGGATGAAGATGTTTGGTTGTGGCACAAAAGGTTATGCCATGTGAACTTTGACAACATGATCAAGATTAGTAGAAAGAGAAGAGTTAGAGGATTTCCTAACTTGACAAAACCTGATCATGCCATGTGCCATGAATGTCAGAGAGGTAAGATGACTAAGTATAGTTTTAAAAGAAAAGACTATTCAAAAAAGAAGATACTTGAGTTGGTTCATACTGACCTCTATGGTCCTATGAGAACTCAGAGTTGTTCTGGTGATAGATATTTTATTCTTTTTGTTGATGATTATACTAGACTAATGACTTTTATGTTCTTGAAAAAGAAATCTGAAGCTTTCAAAATGTTTAAGTGGTATAAAGCTAAGGTAGAGAAAGAAATCGGAAAAGAAATAAAATGTTTAAGATCTGATAGAGGAGGTGAATTTATCTCTGATGAATTCACTAATTTTTGTAATGAGCATGGAATCAAAAGGTAGGTATCTGGACCAAGGACAACTCAGCAAAATGGCATTTCTAAAAGGAGGAATAGGTCTATAATTGACTGTGCTAGAACTTTGATGATACAGAAGAATGTTGCACAGATATATTGGAGGGAAGCTATTAGTACATCTGTGTATGTTCTTAACAGAGTACAATTGAAGAAGGACTCAAACTGAACACCTTATGAACTATGGTTTGGACACAAACCTACTACAAGTTATTTTAGAATTTTTGGAAGTAAATGCTTTATTTTGAAAGATGAGAGAAATGGAAAATTTGATTCTAAAGGAGATGAAGGAATATTTCTTGGATATTCCACTACAAGTAAAGCATATAAATGTTTGAATAAGGTTACGAATAAGATTGTTGAAAGTACTTATATTCATGTTGATGAGTTTGATGACAAGTATATAGAGTAAAGTACAAAGGAACTCAAAGACTATGGTACATTCACTTATATTGAACATCCAGAGTATCTACCGACACCGCAAGCAGTGATAACCGGTTAGCAGGGAAATAATGTAGGACAATAGGCACCACAAATTGATGAACATGAAGAAGCTGCCGAGCAAGAAAATGACCCTGAACAGGATGAACAAGAAATGATAAATCAAGTTTTGGCTAGTTTTGTCAGAAGACATCATCTTGAGACACAAATCATTGGAGACTGATGTGCTGGAATGCAAACTAGAAGCAAAACAAGACAAGGTACATGTCTAATTTGTGAATTTGAACCTAAAATTGTGAAAGTTGCATTAGAGAATGAGGAATGGGTTAATGCAATGAAGGAGGAAATAGAGAAAATAGAGAAGAACAAAACTTGGTCCTTAGTACCCCGACCAAAAGATAAGAATGTTATCGGTACTAAGTGGATATACAAGAATAAATTGAATGAATGGTGAAGTCACAAGAAATAAAGCTAGGTTGGTATGCAAGGGATATGCACAGGAAGAAGGCATTGACTATGGTGAAACATTTTCACCTATTGCTAGATTAGAAGGAGTTAGAATGCTACTTGCATATGCTACACACAAGAAATTCAAAGCCTATCAAATGGATGTGAAGTCAACATTTTTAAATGGTATACTTGAAGAAGAGGTCTACATTGAACAACCTGAAGGATTTGTTGATCCTGATAATAAAGACATGGTATGTAGATTACATAAAGCTTTATATGGATTGAAGCAAGCACCAAGAGCATGGTATGAAAGATTGCATACTTACTTGTTAAGTATTGGATTTTTTAGAACTAGTGAAAACACCAATCTATATGTGAAAGGTGATACTGATGATACTATTATCATTGCTGAAATATTTGTTGATGACATTATTTTTGGAGGCTTAGATCTTGTATGCAAGGCATTTTCTAATGAAATGCAAAAAGAATTTGAAATGTCTATGTTTGGAGAGATTAAGTTCTTTCTTGGATTACAAGTGATTCAGCAGAGTGATGGGATATTCATCACACAATCTAAATACATAAAGGAAGTACTGAAGACATTTGGCATGGAAGATGCTAAACCTGTAGGAACATCGATGGCTACTAGATGCAAATTGACAAAGGAGGATGAAACTACCGAGGTAAATCAGACACTTTACCGATCCATGATTGGTAAGTTAATGTATGTAGTTCATAGTAGACTAGATATAGCACATGCTATGGGAATTGTTGCAAGATTTTTTGCTAATCCTAGAGAATCACACATGATAGCTACAAAAATGATCTTAAGATACTTGAAGAAAATAGAGAATTATGGATTATGGTATCCTAAGGAAGGGAAGTTTGAACTGAAAGTTTACACTAATGTAGATTGGGCTGGAAATGTGGATGATAGGAAAAGCACCACCAGATGAGCATTTTTCTTTGGTAAAAGAATTGTAACCTGGACAAGTAAAAAGTAGGCTTGTATTTTTCAGTCTATAGCTGAAGAAAAATATGTTGCTATTGCTACCAACTGTTCAAACATTGCATATATCAAAAAAGTGTTGGAAGGAATGAATGAGGTAATTACTGACCAAGTGATTATATATTATGACAACACTAGTGCTATTAATATTTCAAAGAATCCCTTGATGTACTCTAAGACAAAGCATATATCTATTAAGTATCATTACTTAAGAGAACAAGTGCAAGAGAAGCAAGTGAAGTTAGAATTTGTTACATCCAAAGAACAACTTGCAGATATTTTTACAAAGCCCCTACCGAAGGACACATTTGAATACTTGAGGACTAGACTTGGGGTCCGCCCCTGTCTATCGGTCACTAAGGTGATTTGGTTGTTGCATCAGCCTAATTTTCTAAGAAGATCATTCATGTTGATGTAGCATCATTCACACTTTAAATCATGTTCAAGGTTGTGATTAATTTTGTGCACTTGAACCGATTGGAATATTAGTATTCAAAGATATAGAGGAAGACATAATTGTTTGTTCATTTATTTATTTGGCATTGTTGTCAAAGGGAGAGATATACAAATATGAAATGAAAAGGAACAAGCACTAATGATAATTATCTAAGGGAGAGACAATGAGAGAGTATTGAAGATCAGTTATAGAGAATAGAAGTAGGAACATGAGAATTGAAAAGATCACAACTATAGAATGGTAAAGTTGTATTATTTAATGTTGGTTTAGTAATGTAGTGATTAAACATATTAAGTTTATTAAACTTACAACAATTTTTCATGAAGGTTTAGAATGTATGTTTGGTATGTGTATGGTACATTTCATATTACTTGAGTTGCCATCAATGCCAAAAGGAGAGATTGTTGCACTACAAATGATTTGGAATCTAATTGAAGAATCTATGATTAAAGATCACTAAGGAGTTGATTATTAGATAGGTAATATGATTAAATCAGTATTATGTTGTCATTGATGTCAACTAGTTTGATAGCACTTATCTTGTAAGTTACTATACTGAGACATATGAAGAAAGGTGAAAGAGATGAAGAACAAAGAAATCTACATAAGGAAAGGTGTACATGATAGATGAGGATAAGGAACACATTGAGTAACTTTTTGATGAGTTCATGACTTCATGATATTGACTTTATTATGTTGCATTCATCTATAACGAAGTATAGAGCTGAAACACACAAAGCAGTGTTGTCAATAAACGAAGCATTTCTAGTATACACTAATAGAGTGTAGTGTATACTGATCACAGTATTAACTGAGCAGTGTTCACTGACACATTTCTTTGTTAACCGAGCAACATAGAATGTATTAAATGATTAGTTTAGCTGATAAGATTGATGAGCTGGAAAGAGTATAACATCGAGGTAATAGATAATGTTTGTTATAGAGATCAATGGATGACAAAATTAAGAGGAGATCTAACAAAAAATATTGAAACATATTATTGACACAAGTACCGAGAAAGGTTGAAGTAGACAAATCTATGAATGAGGTTAAGTGGCAAAAATTTGATGGTGGAGAAGAAAATGATTTACTCATCTATATAAGAGAATAGATTTTCTTTATTAAAAATGTTGTAAGAAGAATAAGCTACAGGAATATCACATGAACAAGTTTTTCATGTATTCTAATCATGCTAGTTAGTAAGAACCAAGTTGTAGAATAGTTATCGAGCTACAAAGAGCAATTACCAACAGACAACAAGTGTTAGAAATAGGAAATACTGAGAGGGGGGGTGAATCAGTATTTCACAAACTTTTTCTTTTGCCCACTTATGGATATAATAGATTACTTTAGTGCATACAAAGATTATCAAGCTAATTAACAAACATAGCAGTAAATAGAAAGAACTCATAACACATGATATGCTCTCGAGGAAACCCTAGCCAAGGGAAAACCCCAGTGGGGATGGTACCCACAAAGATCATTAATCAAAAGTATCCTATTAGGGATATTGGACCCTATTAGGATTCAATTTACAATATATAGTATATTTGTCCTGCTTAAAGGACTTTAGGCCTTGTTAGAAGCCTTAACCCTGTTAGGAGTTAGATTACAAAGCTTGATCACCAGCTGAGCTCACTACCCAAATAGGTAATACAAAATGTTTTTGACTATAGTATGGTACTACTTAAAACTTCGCATCAATAGCCTTTGCTATTATCACAATATACAACTATCACAAGTTATCTTTTCTTTCTTTTTACACATCACATACTTTTTTATTACATTTCAAGTATGCCTAATATATGAGTTATTAGAGCTAATAAATTTACATGGTTGGCTTCCAAAATATTTATCCAAGAGTAAAAATCTAGGATGTCATCCCTTCATAATGTCAAGTCATTATTTTGACAAGCAAAAATAATCCCTTAACTCTTTCGCTAATACTATCTCCAAAACTGTTATGTCTGCAAAAACTATCTTTGGTAAACTTTGAATAACTTTGTCCCTACTACTCCAAACTTTATGCACACTAAGATGGGGTATCCTCATACTCTTTAGAATCTTTAGTTAACTTTGCAAAGAAAAATATTTCTCCAGTGGACGCCACCAACTAAATCTTCATCGGGTGCTCTGTTAGGATCACTGTATCAATACTTAGACAATTTCTTCCTTCAACTTGCCATACTTGCATTCTAGATTCTGCGCTCTTGATAGAGATCATATGTTTCCATAATGACAACATCTATGCATTCACATTAGCCAAATTGCCAACAATCTCCCCCTTTGTCATTGGTGGCAACATATGGGAAAATTGGCTAAGTGTGCAAACAAAACTTCAAAGTATTTACACAAAATTGTGGCCAAAAGTTATACAACACATATACAATATTGTACTCCATAGAATAGCTCCCCCTATGAGTATCCTTCCTCAACATATATTCAATTTTCTACTATCTCTCCCCCTTTAACAACAATGACAAAGATAGGGTGTACAAAAATTTCAAAAAAAATAAAAATTAATACTTTGTTATCAGCTATTGCAAAGCTGGTAGGCTTGCAACATAGTCACCAAACTCTGACTTCCATGATTCAAAATCTTTCTCCCATATCTTCTTGATGGATTCAGAAACATTGAGTAGAGTACTCAATACGTATGCTGTTGTCTGACAAGCTTGTAGGGAATTGAAGCTAAACTTTTGAAAAGATGTCTTTGCTGAAAGACACTACTCAATTTGGTCTTCAACAATTAAGGTCTTGATTGAGATATGCTCTCTCAAGATGTTAATCCTGAGCATCTTTCTATTCTTCTCCTCTGCTAACATTTTGATTTCATCATTTAACTTCCTTATGTTCTTCTCTACAGAACTTATCTTTACATTTGGGCTTGATAAGGTGTTTGTTTCAGTTGTAATTGCATCTATCTTCTCTCTGATCTTTTTATCTTTTTCAGCTATTAGGATTTTTGAATTTGTGCATTGTATATACAAACTCTTTCTAGTCTCAAAATGTTTCCTCAAATTCTTTATGCATACATCCAAATTACCAATATCATTTCGAATATTTACACTTAAATTTTGTAGCATTTCTGCTTCAAAGTCTTCCTAAACTTTTATTCTAGCAATATCCTTTAAGTTAGAAAATTTAGAGTCAAAAGAGTTTATTACTGTTTTAGCTTTCTCAAGTGGATCCATTTCAAATACCTTAGTGTTGATCACACTCTCAAATTTCTCTGTCAAAACTCTAACTTTGCCTTCAAGGTCATTCACCTTCTTATACTTTCCAATAATTTTATTAAGAGATGTGATGAACTCAAGCTGATCATCATCTTCAACTTCTTTTCCAAGGTCTTCAAATATTGAACCAATTTGTCTCTTCTTACTGTTAGGTGCACTAGGGGTGGTGACCTCTGTCAAAATTTGTTTACCTTTAACTGTCTATTCTACTGGAACTGATTCTGATACTGCTGGTGCTTCATTGCCTCTGTATCCTTTTCTGATTCTATAATCTTCTCTTGCTCTTCGAAAGCCAAATTGTCAACAATATTTCCTAGATCATGAAATAATACATCATCTGATTCTAGTGTCACTTTGGTTCCTTCAATGTCCATTGATTCTTTTCCAATATTGATATGTGAAGAAGATGGGACTTCTTCAATACCAACTTCCTCTGTATGTGGTTCCTCTGATTGCTTCTACTGAGGGTTTGATTCAACATGCTTTCCTACAACTATATTTGCAAGAACTTGCATTACTGCTTGCTCTGTCTCTTTCTGTACTTCCTCCTTTTTGCCTCCCATTATAAGGATTGTTCTTCTCTTAGTTCTCAATAAAGTTCCAAGAGACTTCAAGAATCTCTTCAAATGATCTTCATCCTAAACTTCATAGAACTGTTTGATTACATGTTCTCTCATCTTTATGTCCTCTTCTTGTGCTCTCTATTTTCTATTCACAAGTCTATTATACAAATCTTCTGGGATCTTACCATGAATAGTGCTAAGTTTCTTATCTGTCACAATCATATGTGTAATCATTGCATTTTCAAAATTCAATTTGTCAAATGATCCATATAGATCATAGAATTTATTTAGCTTAGTGAAGTCTCCATGCTTCAATATATCTTCATTAACTCTTTCAATTCTTGGTTTCCAAGTTTTCTTCTTGATTGAAACTTCATCATCATCTTTAATTATCGCTACCTTTCTAGGTACAGGTGGTACAATCACTTTCTATCTCTTGCCGGGTCCTATTGCACTCACTTTTACTCTTTTTCTAGGAATAGGAGAAAAAGATTTATCTCCTTCATCTTTCTCAAGTACTTCAACTTTTACCTTTATTGCAATAGGATCAATAGGATCTGCACTAGATGCCTCAAGTGGAATTACAAGATTTTCACTTTGCTTCAAGCCTTCTACAGTCTTCTTAGCTATGTCAAACTCATGACTTGACATACCTGATTCTTTCAGTATTTTCTTCATAGTATATTCAAATCTCTTACTAGATTACTTCTTTTCTCTCAAACTTATTGCAGAGTTGAAATTCTATTCATAGGTTCCAAACCTATTTGCATGACCATCCAACTCACACTTTAACAGTCTATTCACATATCCTACTCTTTGTGCTTTAGATACTTCATAGCCAAGAGGGTCTATGCATTCCATTCTAGGCTCAACTACTTCAATGTAGGTGAAATCAGTGTCTACCATAAAACAAATGTCATCTTTATGCTTTTCAACTAAGGATTAAGGAATCCTTGATTTTTCCTTAACAATATTCTGAAAAGTCTTCAATACAAGCTCCACACTGTCATTGACTTTATCAAAAAGGTGCTTCATGTAGACTGAGTTTATTCTTTCCATTGTGTTCACATTTTCACTCCAATCAACTGTGTAAGGAAATCTTCTCAAAATATGGAAAAAACATATAGGTTATTAGAGATGAAAACCTAAACTATGTGTACTTAGCCTTCTTAATCTTTTCTAAGTTCTCAAATAATTGAATTTTCAAAATTTCACATAGGTCTACTTGTTTCTTCTCAATACACATAAGATAAGCTACATGAACCATTCTTGTAGCCATGTCATCTTCCCTTGAACTACCATAGAATTTAGTTGTTAGGATCTTGCAAAGGTACCTAACATCATCTTGCTTAATCTTACTTATCGCAATTCCTCTACCATTATAACTAGATCCAGTGTTATCTAAAACAATATTTCTCATGTTCTTTTCATTTAGTGGAATCTCTCCAACTTTTGATAATCCAGTAACATCATGAATTAGGTTGGTAGTTATATCAATAACTCTATCCTCCATCCAAAATTTCCCATTATGGATTCTACTTAAAATGATCTTGGTACATTCCTCATCATTAAATTCATACTTCATGGAATATTTGACAATTTCATTGTTCTCTAGGTGCCCATAAGCTAGTTTAACTGACATGTCTTGATTATACAATTTCCTATAATCATCACTAAAATTTGCATCTCCCAAAGTTTCAAACTTGCAACCTAAATATCCTTTAACATTCTCAATGTGCAATACTCCATTTGGTACGGATGATAGTGCTAGACTGTTACCAATTTCAGCTGGTTCTACCAGTTCTTTCTTAATCTTAGGTCTATTCTTATCCTTAAAATTATGAACCATAGAAATATCCATCTTATCAAATGATTAAAGATCAAAAAATACCTCAACTTTGTAAATCTAGGGTTTTGGTATTATTGTCGCTGCAAACTACTTCCAAACTTCTTCAAATCATCCTCAAATTGCTTTTTCTTCTTTCAAATCTATTTTCAATCACTTTGTAATCATGATAACTTCAATTTTGACCTTATAACACTTCACATTAACTTGATCTGACATCGCATTCATTCATTTTGCCGCTAAAACCTCAAAAATCTGATTCTGCAAACCTGCAACCATAAAACTTTTTGCGACCTCGCAAACACAATATTTTCTTTTGTGCACTTAACCATAGCATTAGTACAACATAACAAACCTATATATAACTGTGCAAAACTTAACTCATTCAAATTCCTAATCTACACTAATCCTAAGTCCTAAACTACAGAAACTTACATAATTTAAGTACTTAAAGAAGGGACAGGTAAAGATTAATCCTTACCATTAGTTACATTACCTTCCTGAATACTTTCAGTGCTGAATATACCTCCTTGATCTATGCCTTTATCAAATTTTACTTCATCTTTATTGCTACAACAACCTTTCTCTTTTTTTCGTACATTTTCATTCCTTCTTGCATTGTTCCTAGGGTTAGGGTTACGATGATAACCTCCATTGTTCATTCTGCAAACTCTTGCTGAGTGTCCAAATTTGTTGCATATCTGACAAATGATTCCATTATTTCCAAATCTCTATCCTTGCTGGTTAACCTGTGACCTACAATTTCTAGCAATATGTCCTACTTTGTTGCATCTAAAACATACTACTACTTTTCTTTGATTCATTTCTTCAATAGATTTATTATCTGCATTGTTAGTATTCCCAATCATTATATCATAATTATTCAAAATTACTTTAGGTCTTCTACATTTGTTAGCTCTTTGTTCAAAACTATGACAATTATAACAATGTCCATTAAGAGGTTTAAATTGCTTACCTGTGTAATCTCTCTTCATGTGTCCAATAGTATTACAAGCAAAACAGCTACCTTTGAATTCTCTTTGCATACCTTTAGATGATTCTTCCTATTTTGATTCTTCTTGCTTTGATTCTTCTTTCTCTCTAGGTGGTTCTTCTTTAGGTGGATCTTCCAATGTGTTCTCATATAGCTTTATTTCCTCCACACTTTCAGATGTCTTCAGATCTGGCTTCTTACTTTCATGGATTGTTCTAAACATACTAAATCCAAATCCAGTCCTATCAAAGAATGGCTCTTCAAAAGAAATTTGTTTTCCAGTCTTATCACTATTTGAATATAGCCTTTCAAGTTATTGTTTAGATTGAGTTAATTCACCTTTCACAATTTTATTATACTTCTCAAGTTCCACATACTGCACTTTTACTTTTTCAGATTCAGATGTTTCCTTTTCAAGTCTTGATCTTAGATCTTCATTCTCAATTTTCAATTTTTCATTATCAGATCTCAAATTTCCATCTTTCATACTAAGTTTCAGATTTACTATCTTCAGTTCATGCTTAAGGATCTCATTTTCTTTTTCTAATTCATCACAATCTTCAACAAGCATATTAGATTTCTTTTTAAATTTTAGATCTTCGATCTTACCTTTTAATTTGTCAATAGCATTCTTTGCATCTTCATATTTTCTTCTTAAGAAGTTTCTTTCATCAGTAAGCATATCAATCTATTCAAGAGCTTCTTCAAGATTCTTCTAAAGTTGATCCATATCCATAGAGATCTTACTCAAGCTGCTAAGCTTTCCTTGAATGTTCCTTCTCTGAGTAACTATGCTCTAATCCCAATTGTTAGAAATAGGAAATACTAAGAGGGGGGGTGAATCAGTATTTCACAAACTTTTTCTTTTGTCCACTTATGGATATAACATATTACTTTAGTGCATACAAAGATTATCAAGCTGATTAACAAACATAGCAGTAAATAGAAAGAACTCATAACACATGATATGTTCTCAAGGAAACCCTGGCCAAGGGAAAACCCCGGTGGGGATGGTACCCACAAAGATCACTAATCAAAAGTATCCAGTTAGGGATATTGGACCCTATTAGGAATCAATTTACAATATATAGTAGATCTATCCTCATTAAACGACTTTAGGCCTTGTTAGAAGCCTTAACCCTGTTAGGAGTTAGATTACAAAACCTGATCACCAGCTGAGCTCACTGCCCAAATAGGTAATACAAAATGTTTCTAACTATAGTATGGCACTATTTACAACTTCGCATCAATAGCCTTTGCTGCTATCACAATATACAACTATCGCAAGTTATCTTTTCTTTCTTTTTACACATCACATACTTTTTTATTACATTTCAAGTATGCCTAATAAATGAGTTATTAGAGCTAATAACTTTACATGGTCAGCTTCCAAAATCTTTATCCAAGAGTAAACATCTAGGATGTCATCCCTTCATAATGTTAAGTCATTATTTTGACAAGCAAAAATAATCTCTTAACTCTTTCGCTAATACTGTCTCCAAAACTGTTCTGTTTGCAAAAATTGTCTTCTGTAAACTTCGAATAACTTTGTCCATACTACTCCAAAATTTATGTGTACTGAGATGGGGTATCCTCATACTCTGTAGAAGCTTTAGTTAACTGCACAAACAAAAATATTACTCCAGTGGACATCGCCAACTAAATCTTCATTGGGTGCTCTTTTAGGATCATTGTATCCATAGTTAGACAATTTCTTCCTTCAACTTGCCATACTTGCATTCTATATTCTACGCTCTCAATAGAGATCATATGTTGCCATAATGACAACATCTATGCATTCACATTAGCCAAATTTCCAACAGTAAGTTGATACAGTATTGAATCTGAAGTGAATTATTGATTAGAAAGATTTTAATGGACTAAATATTGATCTATAATCTGCAATTGAAGTTGTATTAGGGCGGGTCATTTACTGTTACATATTTAACCATTGTATACAGTCAAAATATCTTAACTAAGTGGACTTTGAAAGTGTTATGATGTATCATTCATAGAATGAACATTGTTATCCTATCAACCCCATAGTGAATGCTAGTTGGATGTGATGCAGGAGCATCCTGGGTGTAAGAGCAATCTTGCATCACCCAAAAATATTTCTATTTTTATTTCCAATAAGGGCTATTTTGTGCAGAGCTGCTATTTATGGAAAGTTACTATTTTTGGTAATTTTTGTATGTGCTCAGAATGATCTGATTTCTTTCTTGGAGGTTCATTTTGATCATATAAGTCTACCAGTAAAGTTTCATTGCCAGATCAAGTGTATATTGGAAGATATTGAAGATTTTCGGTATTGGCAGCAGGGTACAGAAACTTTGAACTCATTTTTGAAGGCTTTAGAGGCCTCGGATGAGGTCAAAAATTTGGGTGACAGGCACTTGCGTTGGTCAAGCCTGTAGAGCGCTTTGTGGCATTTTCAAAATGGGGTTATAATAGCCGATCAGGTCAACTGGTGATGACTTATGGTCTTCGAAAGTTGGGCCACCTGAAATGGCGAAAAATAATTTTCTTCAAAATTTTTGTTCAGGTTTCAAGGTTATCTTGAGCCGACTATGATGTAATGAAATGCAAAATAAAATAATTATAAGTTTGGTCGGCCTTATTGGCTAAAATTCTGGAACCTTCCCAAGCGGTGGAAAATTGCCTATATAAGGAAGGCTGTATTATTGTCTTAGGTAGTTCAGAATAGTTCTAGGTAGTAGATCTGGGCAATAATTCGAGGCTTTGTCCTACAGAATATTGTAAGGGAATGCCCATGTGGCTTTGCATATATTGTAATTCTGCAAGTTCGTAATTCCACATTTGTGGAGATAATAAGAAGCCAATTTTCTATTCTTGCATATTGTTGTGGTTTCTCTATTTTTGTTATGTGTTTGTGGTATTAAGGGGAGCACCCTTCATCAAGTGGTATCAGAGCAGGTTTTCTTGAGTGTGTAAATAGATCACTGACTGTGAGGCAGTTTGCACCAGGACCATGGTTAGGGTTTCAGTGCGCATCACAAAAATGCCTCCACGAAAAGAACGTGGCAGAAGAGCTGGTGCTGTGACAGCTGACGTTAGAGAGCTGCAGAGATAAGTGCGAGCATTGCAAGAAGAGATTCATAGAAGAATGAATCTTAATGTCAGAGATGAAAGTGAGGATGAAGCTGAAGAAGAATATCAAGAAGGAGAAGTTAAAATTGTGAACCAGGAGGAAGAAAGACTTTTTCGAGCGATTTCCAAGATTGGGAAAAGACCTAAGATTGAGGTTCCTACATTTTTTAGAAATCTTAACCCAGAGGAATTGATCGACTGGATCAATGAATATGAAGAATATTTTGAGTGTGAAGATGTTGAGGACACTGATAGGGTCAAATTTGTGAAGGCCAGACTGAAAGGTCATGTGAAGATATGGTGGCAAGAGATTCAGTTGGAGCGAAATAGAAGGGGAAAGGAGAAAAACATGAGATGGGATTGGATGGTGGATAAATTAAAGTGACAGTTCATTCCTGTTGATTATGAGCTTGACCTACTGAAGAAAATGTAGAGTTTGAAGCAAGCAGAAAGATCTATTTAGGAGTATACAGAGGAGTTCTATTGACTTCTCATCAGAACAGGCCATGCAAAAGCTGATAAGGAGAAAGTTGCCTGATACCTTAATGGGTTAAGGCCAAGCATTCAGGAGGAGCTGAATCTGGTTCGAATGAATAGTATTGAAGAGGCATACCAGTTTTTCCTAAAAGTAGAGAAAAAGCTGAACAAGAAGTTTGAGAGCAGATAAAATGGAAGAGGTCACAGTGGACGATCTGGTGGACGGTTATATGGTGGCTAAAATGAAGATTCAAAAAAAAAGGATGAGGCTAGTAGCAGTCAAAATCAGTGAGGAAATAATTCCAATCACTTTCAGGATCAGAATAATAGAGATCAAAGAGGAAGAGGAAGAGGACAAGGATCTGGAAGAGGTGGCTTACGTGGAACATATTTTCACTATGGAGAAGAAGGTCATAGGGCATTTGAATGTCCTCAGCACCAAGGTAAAATAGACAGGAGAAATGAAGGCCAGGCCAGAGTTGCACATGTAGATGAAGATGCCAGATCATCAAATTCTGAAGATGCTGAAAGAGGAGAAATATTGATTAACAGAAGAGTCCTATTGAGTGGTGAGAATGAACCTGAGCAAAGGAGGATCTTGTTTCACACTAGGTACAAGTGTGAAAGTAAATGCTGTGATGTGATTATCCATAGTGGAAGCACTGACAATTTGGTGTCAGAAGAGATGGTGACAAAGTTGAAGCTCAATAGATAGAAACACCCACATCCATATCGGATTGCCTGGGTACAGGATGACCACAAGGTCATGGTCAATGAACAATGCCTGGTGAAGTTCAAGATTGGTGGAAACCAAGATGAGGTATTGTGTGATATCATATCTATGGATGCATGTCATATGTTGTTGGGTAGACCATGGCAGTTTGACAGATGTGTTGTACATGATGGCCGTGCAAATACCTATTCCCTGACAGAGGATGGAGTGCGATATAAGCTAAAACCATTGAAGGAGACCGAAGAAAAAGTATGTGGTAATGCAAGGATAACTTTTGTTGATGGAAGAAATATCTTAGATGGTATGAGGCATGAGCATGTATGTTTTACTTTAATTCCAAAAGCTGGTAAAGAGGAAGTAGAAGATGTTCCTGTAGAAGTTGTAGATTTGTTGAACGAGTTTCAGGCTACTGTATCTGATAACATGCCTGATGGATTACCACTATTCAGGAAGATCACTCATCAGATGGACTTGATCCCAGGAGAAAGTTTTCCGAACAAGGTAGCACACAGAATGACACCTGCAAAAAGTGAGGAGTAGAACAGACAAGTACATGAGTTGTTACAGAAAGGATTTATCCGTGAGAGTCTAAGTCCCTATGCTATACCAGGGGTATTAGCACCAAAGAAGAATGGAGAATGGAGGATGTGTACAGATTCTAGGGCAATAAACAAGATCACAATCAAGTACAAGTTTCCATTGCCACAAATAGATGATATTATGGACTGTTTGAGTGGAGCTGTGTATTTTTCAAAGATAGATCTGAAAAGTGGATATCATCAGATTTAGATCAGAGAAGGAGATGAATGGAATACTACCTTCAAGATAAAGGAAGGACTGTATGAGTGGTTAGTCATGCCTTTTGGGCTAACCAATGCACCAAGCACTTTCATGCGGCTCATGAACGAGGTTCTGAAAGAATTTCTGGGTAAGTTTGTCATTGTTTACCTAGATGATATTTTGATCTTTAGTAAGACATTGGAGGAGCATATGATGCATATTCGTATGGTATTTGAGAAGCTGAGAGAAGAGAAATTCTTGATTAATTTGAAGAAGTGCAGTTTTGTGAAGAAAGAATTAGTGTATTTGAGATTTGTAGTTTCAGCAGAAGGTCTAAAAATGGAACCAAAGAAGGTACAGGCTATCCTTAAATGGCCTACTCCAAGGAGTGCTACTGAGGTAATATCTTTTCATGGTTTGGCTAGCTTTTACAGAAAGTTTATCAAAAATTTTAGCAGTATTTGTGGACCCTTGACTGAAACAATGAGAGGGGATAGAAAAGAGTTTAAGTGGACTAATGGGGCAGAAAAGAGTTTTCAATTGTTGAAACAAAAAGTTACAGAACAACCTATTTTAGCACTTTCAGATTTTAATAAGGTGTTTCAAGTAGATTGTGATGCTAGTGGTACTGCAATAGGAGCTGTTATTAGCCAAGAAGGTAAACTTGTTGCTTATTTTAGTGAGAAGTTAAATGATGCCAAGAGGAAATATTCTGTTTATGATTAGAAATTTTATGCTATAGTTCAGGCATTAAAGAGGTGGAGAGATTATCTTCTTTCTAAGGAGTTTGTTTTGTATACTGATCATCAAGCTTTTCAATATTTGAATAGTCAAGGAAAGTTAAATCAGAGGCATTTGAAATGGGTTGAGTTTTTGCAGAGTTATACATTTGTTTTGAAACACATGAGTGAAAAGTCTAATAGGGTTGCAGATGCTCTTAGCAGAAGGCAACTATTGATGACAGAAATGCAGATTGAAGTGGTTGGGTTCAAGGAACTCAAGAATTTGTATCCAGAGGATCTTGATTTTGGTGAAGCTTGGAAAGCTTGTACATAACCTATTACTCTAGATAGGATGAAATGGTTGGATTTCATCATCTAGGATGATATGCTATTCAGAGGGAGTCAGTTGTGCATTCCATGAAGTTCTATGAGGGAGAATCTCATCAAGGAGAAGCATAGTGGAGGATTGGCTAGACATTTTGGTTGTGATAAAACCTTTGGTTTGGTTAGTGAGAATTATTATTGGCCATAGTTGCAGCAAGATGTGAAGAAGTTTGTACAGAGTTGCAGAGTATGTCAGATAGCGAAAGGAGTGAAGCAAAATACAGGATTGTATCAGCCATTACCCGTACCAGAGAAGCCTTAGGAGGATATGAGCATGGACTTTGTTCTTGGTTTACTGAGGACTCAGTGGGGCGTGATTCAATTTTTGTAGTGGTTGATAGATTTTTAAAGATGACACATTTCATTCCCTGCAAGAAGACTAATGATGCTGTTCATATAGCGGAATTGTTTTTCAAAGAAGTAGTGAGACTTCATAGTTTGCCAAAGACCATAGTTTTAGATCGAGACACTAGGTTTGTTGGATATTTCTAGCGTACGTTGTGGAAGAAGTTGAAGACAGATTTGAAGTTCAGTTCATCACATCATCCACAGACTGATGGACAGACAGAGGTGGTGACTAGGAGTTTGGAAAATTTGCTGAGATGTTTGGTTGGAGATAAGCCAACAGGATGGGATTTGATTTTACCACAAGCGGAATTTGCATACAATAATTATGTCAATAGGAGCATTGGTAAATCACCATTCCAGATTGTATATGGAAGTAGTCTAAGAAATGCATCTGAATTGAGGAAGATAGATAAAGGAGAAATAAGTAGTGCTGAAGCTGAGGATTTTGTAGAACACTTGAAGAACATCCATTCGGAGGTGAGGAAGCATATTACCAAGATGAACGCATAGTATAAGGCTAAGGCAGATGAGAAAAGGAGGTATAAGGAATTTCAGGTTGGTGATGAAGTCATGGTTCATTTGCGGAAGGAGCGGTTTCTAGTTGGTACATATAACAAGCTAAAAATGAAAAAGTTTGGACCATGTAGGATATTGAAGAAACATGATTCAGGAAATGCATATGAGGTAGAATTGCCTACTGAGCTAAATATTTCACCAGTGTTTAACATTTCAGATCTGACAGAGTATCATGAAGGAGGTGTTGAAGATGAGATCACAGCAGCACAGTGGAGTATTCCAGCAACTAGTTCAGACACTAAGGAGATTGAAGATATATTGGACAATCGTGTTGGCAGAAGCACAAGGAACAAGACATATGAAGAATATCTGGTCAAGTGGAAAGGATGACCTGTTGAAGATTCATCATGGCTAACAAAGGAGGAGGTTAGCCTTCTTGGTTTTCCTCTGCACACCTGAGTCGTGACAGGGTCACTTCTCAAATTACCCCGGGTGTCTGATGCAGGAGCATCCTGGGTGTAAGAGCAATCTTGCATCACCCAAAAACATTTGTATTTTTATTTCCAATAAGGGCTATTTTGTGCAGAGCTACTATTTATGAAAAGTTACTATTTTTGGTAATTTTTGTATGTGCTCAGAATGATCTATTTTCTTTCTTGGAGGTTCATTTTGATCATATAAGTCTGCCAGTAAAGTTTCATTGCCAGATCAAGTGTATATTGGAAGATATTGAAGATTTTTGGTATTGGCAGCAGGGTACAGAAACTTTGAACTTAGTTTTGAAAGCTTTAGAGGCCTCGAATGAGGTTGAAAATTTGGGTGATGAGCGCTTGAACTAGTCAAGCTTATAGAGCGCTTCGTGGCATTTCTGAAATGGGGTTATAATAGTCGATCGGGTCAACTGGTGATGACTTATGGTCTTCGAAAGTTGGGCCACCTGAAATGGCAGAAAATAATTTTCTTCAAAATTTCTGTTTGGGTTTCAAGGTTATCTTGAGCCGACTATGATGTAATGAAATGCAAAATAAAATAATTCTAAGTTTGGTCGGCCTTATTGGCTAAAATTTTGGAACCTTCCCAAGCGGTGGAAAATTGCCTATATAAGGAAGGTTGTATTATTGTCTTAGGTAGTTCAGAATAGTTCTGGGTAGTAAATCTAGGCAATAATTTGAGGCTTTGTCCTACAGAATATTGTAAGGGAATGCCCATGTGGCTTTGCATATATTGTAATTCTGAAAGTTTGTAATTCCACATTTGTGGAGATAATAAGAATCCAATTTTCTGTTCTTGCATATTGTTGTGGTTTCTCTATTTCTGTTATGTGTTTGTGGTATTAAGGGGAGCACCCTTCATCAGGATGATAAATTCTAGTCTAAAATCCTCTAACAAAGTCACACCTAACAGTGTGTTTGTAACCTTTAATAGGGTTGGGTCTTAACCGACCTCACTTCAGAAGAGTGAAGAATTTTGGGTTGTCGGTCCCAGGTGGTTTTTCCCTTTACAAGGTTTCCACGTTAAATCTCTTGTGTTATGTGTTGATTGTGATATTTGTTTGTTATCATTCTTTACATGTTACATGTTAGATTTGATCGGTAAACTATTTTAGCATTAGACTGGTAATCGGTAAAAGCACAGACAGTAAGAGTTATTATTCTTTACCGACGAGCAAAAATTGAAGAAATTGTTTTGAATTATACATTTTTGTTGGGACACTAGATAATTGATTCACCCCCCTCTCAGTTATTCTAACATGAAGTTTCATGTAACTGTAAAGTACTTAGTAAATCAATTTTCCATTATATATGTAATATGAAAATTGTTATGTACAAGAAATTGGTTAATTTAGCTTTGATAGCCATTAAAAGTTAAATTTCTTCTTTACTTCTATGAAATGTATCCTAATATAGTTAAATGATTATTACTGTTAATGTTGTTATTTCTATTATTACTATACCTAAACAATCAGTAGAATTATAAAAAAAATTGGGTACATAAGGAATATACATTTGAGCTTGAAAATCAAGTACCTGACAGTTTAAATGTTAAATTCTCATTGACTGCAGAATTATATAACTAGTCTTTTGTATTAGAATATATGTTAAAATGATTGTTGTTACAGAATTTACATTCAGACTTAAGAATGCATCTCAGCTTTATAAATGTATGAACAAAACAAATATAAGCTTTAAATTATGTAAGAAAATATTACATAAATATTTGTAAATCTGTTGTGTATGTATTCACTATAGAATGAATAAGAAACTATTTTTTTTCTTCCTAAATCTGATGTATATAATGAATTGTTTAGTATAAATCTAGATAGTATATTGTACTAAATATATGTATATATATATATATATATATATATATATATATATATATATATATATATATATATATATATATATATATATATATATTTATTACAATATACTATCTAGATTTATACTAAACAATATATATATATATATATACATATATATATACATATATATATACACATATATATATACATATATGTATATGTATATACACACACACACACACACACACACACACACACACACACACACACACACACACACACACACATATATATATATATATATATCTGTGTGTGTGTGTGTTAAAATGATTGTTGTTACAGAATTTACATTCAGACTTAAGAATGCATCTCAGCTTTATAAATGTATGAACAAGACAAACATAAATTTTAAATTATGTAAGAAAATATTACATAAGCAGTTGTAAATCTGCTATGTATGTATTCACTATAGAATGGATAAGAAACTATTTGATGAAGGGTGCTCCCCTTAATACCACAAACACATAACAGAAATAGAGAAACAACAACAATATGCAAGAATAGAAAATTGGCTTCTTATTATCTCCACAAATGTGAAATTACAAACTTTCAGAATTATAATACGCAAAGCCACATGGGCATTCCCTTACAATATTCTATAGGACAAAGCCTCGAACTATTACCCAGATCTACTACCCAGAACTATTCTAAACTGCCTAAGACAATAATACAACCTTCCTTATATAGGCAATTTTCCACCGCCTGGAAGGTTCTAGAATTTCAGCCAATAAGGCCGACCAAACTTAGAATTATTTTATTTTACATTTTATTACATCATATTCGGTTCAAGATAACCTTTGAAACCCGAACAGAAATTTTGAAGAAAATTATTTTCTGCCATTTCGGGTGGCCCAACTTCCGAAGACCATAAGTCATCACCAGTTGACCCGATCAGCTATTATAACCCCATTTCAGAAATGCCACGAAGCGCTCTACAGGCTTGACTGGCGCAAGTGCTTGTCACCCAAATTTTCAACCTCATCCGGGGCCTCTAAAGCCTTCAAAACTGAGTTCAAAGTTTCTGTACCCTGCTGCCAATACCGAAAATCTTCAATATCTTCCAATATACACTTGATCTGGCAATGAAACTTTACTGACAGGCTTATATGACCAAAATGAACCTCCAAGAAAGAAATCAGATCATTCTGAGCACATACAAAAATTACCAAAAATAGTAACTTTCCATAAATAGCAGCTCTGCACAAAATAGCCCTTATTGAATATAAAAATAGAAATATTTTTGGGTGATGCAAGATTGCTCTTACACCCAGGATGCTCCTGCATCAGACACCCAGGGTAATTTGAGAAGTGACCCTGTCACGACTCAGGTGTGCAGAAGAAAACCAAGACGGCTAACCTCCTCCTTTGTCAACCATGATGAATCTTCAACAGGTCATCCTTTCCACTTGACCAGATATTCTTCATATGTCTTGTTCCTTGTGCTTCTCCCAACATGACTGTCCAGTATATCTTTGATCTCCTTAGTGTCTGAACTAGTGGCTGGAATACTCCACTATGCTGCTGTGATCTCATCTTCAACACCTCCTTCATGATACTCTGTCAGATCTGAAATGTTAAAAACTGGTGAAATATTTAGCTCAGTAGGCAATTCTACCTCATATGCATTTCCTGAATCATGTTTCTTCAGTATCCTACATGGTCCAAACTTCTTCATTTTCAGCTTGTTATATGTACCAACTGGAAACCGCTCCTTCCGCAAATAAACCATGACTTCATCACCAACCTGAAATTCTTTATACCTCCTTTTCTCATCTGCCTTAGCCTTATACTGTGTGTTCATCTTGGTAATATGCTTCCTCACCTCTTCATGGATGTTCTTCAAGTGTTCTACAAAATCTTCAGCTTCAGCACTACTTATTTCTCCTTTATCTATCTTCCTCAATTCAGATACATTTCTTTGACTACTTCCATATACAATCTAGAATGGTGATTTACCAGTGCTCCTGTTGACAGAATTATTGTATGCAAATTCTGCCTGTGGTAAAATCAAATCCCATCTTATTGGCTTATCTCCAACCAAACATCTCAGCAAATTTCTCAAACTCCTATTCACCACCTCTGTCTGTCCATCAGTCTGTGGATGATGTGATGAACTGAACTTCAAATTTGTCTTCAACTTCTTCCACAACGTACGCCAAAAATATCCAACAAACTTAGTGTCCCGATCTGAAACTATGGTCTTTGGCAAACCATGAAGTCTCACTACTTCTCTAAAAAATAAGTCTGCTACATGAACAGCATCATTAGTCTTCTTGCAAGGAATGAAATGTGCCATCTTTGAAAATCTGTCAACCACCACAAAAATTGAATCATGTCCCCGCTGAGTCCTCGGTAAACCAAGAACAAAGTCCATGCTGATATCCTCCCAATGCTTCTCTAGTACGGGTAATGGCTTATACAACCCTGTATTCTGCTTCACTCCTTTCGCCATCTGACATACTCTACAACTCTGTACAAACTTCTTCACATCTTGCTGCAACTGTGGCCAATAATAATTCTCACTAACCAAACCAAGAGTTTTATCATGACTAAAATGTCCAGCCACTCCTCCACTATGCTTCTCCTTGATGAGATTCTCCCTCATAAAACTTCGTGGACTGCACAACTGACTCCCTCTGAATAGCATATCATCCTGGATGATGAAATCCAACCATTTTGTCCTATCTAGAGTAACAGGTTCTGCACAAGCTTTCCAAGCTTCACCAAAATCAGGATCCTCTGGATACAAATTTTTGAGTTCCTTGAACCCAACCACTTCAATCTGCATTTCTATCAGTAATAGTTGCCTTCTGCTAAGAGCATCTGCAACCCTATTAGACTTTCCACTCCTATGTTTCAAAACAAATGTATAACTCTGCAAAAACTCAACCCATTTCAAATGCCTTTGATTCAATTTTCCTTGACTATTCAAATATTGCAAAGCTTGATGATCAGTATACAAAACAAACTCTTTAGGAAGCAGATAATGTCTCCACTTCTTTAATGCCTGAACTATAACATAAAATTCCTGATCATAAATAGAATATTTCCTCTTGGCATCATTTAACTTCTCACTGAAATAAGCAATAGGTTTACCTTCTTGGCTCATAACAGCTCCTATTGCAGTACCACTAGCATCACAATCTACTTGAAACACCTTATTAAAATCTGGAAGTGCTAAAATGAGTTGTTCTGTAACTTTTTGTTTCAACAACTAAAAACTATTGTTTGCCCCATTAGTCCACTTAAACTCTTTTCTATCCCCTCTCATTGTTTCAGTCAAGGGTCCACAAATACTGCTAAAATTTCTGATAAACTTTCTGTAAAAGCTAGCTAGACCATGAAAAGATCTTACCTCAGTAGCACTCATTGGAGTAGGCCATTCAAGGATAGCCTGTACCTTCTCTGGGTCCATTTTTAGACCTTCTGCTGAAACTGCAAATCCCAAATACACTAACTCTTTCTTCACAAAACTGCACTTCTTCAAATTAATCAACAATTTCTCTTCTCTCAACTTCTCAAATACCATACGAATATGCATCATATGCTCATCCAATTTCTTACTAAAGATCAAAATATCATCTAGGTAAACAATGACAAACTTACCCAGAAATTCTTTCAGAACCTCGTTCATGAGCCGCATGAAAGTGCTCAGTGCATTGGTTAGCCCAAAAGGCATGACTAACCACTCATACAATCCTTCCTTTGTCTTGAAGGCAGTCTTCCATTCATCTCCTTCTCTGATCCGAGTCTGATGATATCCACTTTTCAGATCTATCTTTGAGAAATACACAGCTCTACTCAAACAGTCCATAATATCATCCATTCATGGCAATGAAAACCTGTACTTGATTGTGATCTTGTTTATTACCCTAGAATCTATACACATCCTCCATTCTCCATTCTTCTTTGGTGCTAATACCGCTGGTATAGCATAGGGACTCAGACTCTCACAGATTAATCCTTTTTGTAACAGTTCATGTACTTGTCTATTCAACTCCTCACTTTCTGCAGCTGTCATTCTGTGTGCTGCCTTATTTGGAAAACTCGCTCCTGGAATCAAGTCCATCTGATGACTGATCTTCCTGACTAGTGGTAATCCATCAGGCACGTTATTGGATACAATATCCTGAAACTCATTCAGCAAATCTGCAACTTCTATAGGAACATCTTCTACTTCCTCTTTACCAGCTTTTGGAATTAAAGCAAAACATACATGCTCATGCCTCATACCATCTAGGAAATTTCTTCCATCAACAAAATTTATCCTTGCATTACCACATACCTTTTCTTCAGTTTCCTTCAATGGTTTTAGCTTATGTCGCATTCCATCCTTTGTCAGGGAATAGGTATTCACATGACCATCATGTACAACACATCTGTCAAACTGCCATGGTCTACCCAACAACATATGACATGCATCCATAGATATGATATCACACAATACTTCATCTTGGTATCCGCCAATCTTGAACTTCAACAGGCATTGTTCATTGACCATGACCTTGTGGTCATCCTGTACCCAGGCAATCCGATATGGATGTGGGTGTTTCTGTCTCTTGAACTTCAACTTTGTCACCATCTCTTCTAACACCAAATTGTCAGTGCTTCCACTATCAATAATCACATCACAACATTTACCTTCACACTTGCACCTGGTGTGAAACAGGCTCCTCCTTTGCTCAGGTTCATTCTCACCACTCAACAGGACTCTTCTGTTAATCAACGTTTCTCCTCTTTTAGCATCTTCAAAATTTGATGATCTAGCATCTTCATCTACATGTGCAACTCTGGCCTGGCCTTCATTTCTCCTGTCTGTTCTGCCTTGGCGCTGAGGACATTCAAATGCCCTATGACCTTCTTTTCCATAGTGAAAATATATTCCACGGAAGCCACCTCTTCCAGATCCTTGTCCTCTTCCTCTTCCTCTCTGATCTCTATTATTCTGATCTTGGAAGCGATTGGAATTATTTCCTCACTGATTCTGACTACTACTAGCCTCATCCTTCTTTTTCAGATCCTCATTTCTACCACCATATGACCATCCACCAGATCGTCCACCGTGACCTCTTCCGTTTTGTCTATTCTCAAACTTCTTGTTCACCTTTTCCTCTACTTTTAGGGAAAACTAGTATGCCTCTTCAATACTATTCATTCAAACCAGATTCAGCTCCTCCTGAATGCTTGGCCTTAACCCATTAAGGTATCGGGCAACTTTCTCCTTATCAGCTTCTGCATGGCCTGTTCTGATGAGAAGTCGATAGAACTCCTCTGTATACTCCTGAACAGATCTTCCTGCTTTCTTCAAACTCTGCATTTTCTTCAGTAGGTCAAGCTCATAATCAATAGGAATGAACTGTCACTTCAATTTATCCACC
>BSBK01010965.1:0-108758 GCA_027943335.1 Chamaecyparis obtusa | reverse complement strand
AAATTTTCTTAAATCTTTTGATTCAATCTTACTATCTTCTTGTAGCTTTAGATTTCTCATTGGTTTGCCAAATGTTTTCTTTTCCCTCATGTATGTCTTAGGATTTTTTTTCTACCTCTAGTTTCTTCTTCTCTCTTTCAGTGTAGAAGTAGACCTTTTCAATGGTCTTGTTCCCTTAGGGGTAGGTGTCTCCTTTTTCACTCTTGTTTTCTTTCCCTTGATCTCAGATGTACCAGCCTCATCTTCTTTAATAGTAAAACCCAAATTTTCTAACAAATTACTGATCATTTTACTTATTTTTCTTTGAACCTTAGGTATCGATATACCCAGTTTTATCGTATCTTTCACTTCTTCATATGTCCCATATCGATTAACTCACTTATAAATATTCTTAGCTAATAGAGCTTCAATCTACTAAGATCTAGTGCCTATACCAATTCTATATCCCATTGGCTATAGCCATATAGTTATTGGCTCTATAGATTTCACTACACAAGTGTCAATATCCACTTCAAAACAAATTGTATCTCACAGCTCTTCCACTAGATGAGGTGAAATCCTAAATTTCTTGTGCATTCTGGTTTAGAACTTAGTGAAATAGTCATTCATTATAATATCAAACTTATCTTCTAGACTCTGAATGAACTCATTTATTTGATATATAATCAGTTTCTTCACACTCCATACTACATTACTGATTGATGGGAAGAAGTTTTGAAAGTAGAAAAACATACATACCAAAAATGACCAAAACTTCAAAGTGTTAATCTTTTGTTTCTAAATGGTGTTCATATTATCATCAAACTATTTCAATAGGATCTCTCATTAATCAATCTTCATGTCCTTCTTGACTATCTTGTATGCAATGTCCACTACTCGACATGGTACACTATCCAATCAGGAAGAATAGAAGATTTTGTAGGATATAACAATACATGCAAATCTCAAATTAGGATCTTCAAGAATAGACAATTTGAGACATTCTTCCATCTCATTTAGTTTGTGTCAACTCATACAACTTGTTCTTTTTGGTTTTCTTGTTGGCCTTTGGTCCATCACCGATTGGGTAACCAGTCATAATATGTAGTGTTAGAATGATTTTAGAATAACTAAGAGGGGAGGGGAGGGGATGAATCAGTTATCCTCATGTCCAGATGTACCAATTGAACTTTTAAACACTTTAGCCAACTCAGATCTACTCAATAATCCACTCAGACTCTATAACATATAACTAGTAGCATAATCTTGTAGTCCACTATCCAAAAGTAATCAATTTGTAGAATATAAAACAAATCAAATAATATTCACACAAGTATGACACTAGGATTTAATGTGGAAACCCAATTTGGGAAAAATCAGCAGTAACATGCTACCAATTTTTCACTCTTCTAAAGTGAACTATGTGAGGAGCCAACACTGTTAAAGGTTACAATACGCACTATTAGGTGTGACCCTATTAAATTATTTAATCACCCTTTTAGGAGTGGCCTTGTTAAAGGAATTATAAACATCACATTAGAATGTCACCTTGATTAAAGGATTTACAAATGACTGTTAGGTCAAACTTGATTAAAGGATTTCAACTAATACAATAGTTAGAAAGTAACAATAGGTTCTGATTTGATATAGAAAACTCACTTTTCAAATACATATCCAATTTACCTCATATGATGATCTACTAACTTACCTTCATTATCATCTCCATCTCTGATCTTCTTTGAAACCCTTCAAGCAATCACCACAACTCTTCACAGCTCTTCACATCTCTTCTTATCCTTCTACTTAGGTTCTCCAATCAACATAATCAACCCTCTTGCATAACATAAAATTATGTTATCTTTATACCTCCTTAATTAGGTATCTTAATCTTTTTCTGCTTAATGATTTCTGTAGATCTTTGGTTTAGGCCAGATTCATCGAATCCTTCCAATATTTTATTCTTCCTCTAACCTTATAGATACTTATCAAAACTTCTCCTTGAATCTATGCATAAAAATAGTTTACCATACATTAAATACTCTAGGTCATTCATCCTTATCTTTAACATGTTTTACGTATTCCTAGAATTCAACTATGTCGGCTGGGAATCTCAATCCCTTCTCAAATTATAAAATACTGACACTCGGTCATCACTATATTCATCTACTCAGTCTTTATTAGATAAATCAGTCATCACTAAAATTGTTCTTCTTGACAATCACTATCTTTTCATGATTATTACTGATACTCAGTAATTAATAATGCTTGGTCAACATTATATTTTCTCATCTTATACTAGCACTCAGTCAACACTAGCATCACTTGGCTTATACTTAAGTTCCTTAATTTCTTGCTCTTTTTCTTGGTCAAGCCTATGCTTTTAGACTTTCTTTCCTTATTTCTTCCATTCTTCAAACCAACGAACTTCTTCACTTAGTGTTATAGCTTAAAAAAATATTACCTTGCCAATGTTCCAACTAATCAAGTACCCATTGTACTTTCTCTTAACACAACCTTTTCACTAGGTCTTCTTGTCATCTCCTCTTTTCAAATCCTCTTCATCAATAAAATGATATGGTACTCTACTAGATAGAAACTATCTCCCCAATTAAATTTTGACATCAATGGCAATATAATAATTATTTTAATTGTAGTTTCCAACAATATCCCTCTTTGGCATTGATAGAAACACCATATGCATAGTTACCATACAATCCAAAAATTACGTATTGAAGCACCTTCTATCAACTCTCTTTGTGACCAGATCTTCATTAATATCCTTAGCTTAATTCTAATTCTCATCTAGTCAACTTCCTCTTTGTCTATACATTAGTTTACTAAATTTATCACTTATCTTCTTAGAATCTATCCCTCAACTACTCATGGTAACTTCTACTAAATCTCTCCCTCTTTGACAACAATGCCAAAGACACATTAAACTTTCTCATTCATCTTCACCATGTAGATATCTTCATGTCAACTCTCTAAACTATATACTTCCTTTGTCACCTTTCTTATGACTGATCAACATCTTGTGCTTTACTCTTCACAACTTTAGGCACCTCCTAAAGTGTGACCTCCTTGCATCAATTTGTCAGACATTCTAACTAATACATTTGATGCAACACTCTTATTTGATTTAGGTAGCCTCATTTAAATGAATCACCCCTAAGTTACCTCTTAGATACTCATGTGCATCCTTAGGTAAATCTTTAGTGAATAGTAAATATATCTAATAACTAATCCTTTGTATTAACATATTCCAGTCTCACTTCTTTTTCTTAAACTAAGTCTCTCAAGTAGTGATACTTGATAAAAATATGCTTGGTCATAGTGTGAATTACATGATTCTTTGATATATTAATAGCACTTGTGTTATCACAGAAAATAACAATTGGCTTAGTGATCTCTTCCTTCACACCTTTCAACAATTTCTTGATCTACACTATGTTTGAACAATTAACTGTTGCTGCTACATATTTATCTTTTGTTGTAGATTAAGAAATTCAATTATCTTTTTTTCTTCTCCATGAGACTAATCTCTTTCCTAGAAATAATATCCCACCACTTGTACTCTTTCTATCATCCACATTTCCCACCCCATCTATATCAGTATAAACTTTTTGTTCAAACTTATCACATTTCTTATAGTACAATCCATATTCCTCTATTCCTTTCAGATATCTTAGTATCATTTTTACTACCATCATGTGATTATCCTTAGGATTTGCAGAAAATCTTGCAACAATCCCAACTTTTAATGCAATATTCAGTCTGTTGTGAACAACATATTGTATCTTTCCAATCATTTAACTATACAAGGTTTAATTCACTTCTATTGTATCCTTATTCTTTGATTGTTTCTATCTAGTAGCCATGGGTGTACTTACTATTCTTAAGTCCTTCATGCCAAAGGTTTTCAGTATCTCCCTGATATATTTAGATTGAGTAATGTAGATACCTTTCTTCATCTAATAAACTTGCAAATGAGAAAAGATTTTGATCTCTCCAAACATAGACATCTCAAATTCAGTTTGCATCTCATTTGCAAATGTTTGGCATAGTGCATCTTTTCCTCCAAATATGATATCATCAAAAAATATTTCAGCTAACAATATGCCTTTACCTTTTTTAGTTTTCAAGTACATATTGTTGTTGTCATTTTTTCTTACAAATCCAATTTTAACCAAGTAATTATGCAATCTTTCATACCATGCTCTAGGGGCTTGTTTCAATCTATATAATTCTTTGTGTAGCTTACATACCATGTTCCTCTTTCTTGGATCAAAAAATACTTCTGCATATTTAATGTATACTTCTTCTTCCAATACTCCATTTAGAAATGCATATTTGACATCCATATGATACACTTTGTGATGAACTACAACTAATTTAGAACCTAATTGAAGGATCTGTGATTTGAGATCACCGTGTAGATTGATTAGATATGTAATATGATTAAATCAGTATTATGTTGTCACTGATGTCAACTAAGTTTGACAACACTTATCTTGTAAGTTACTATACTGATACATCTGTAGAAAAGGAGTGAAAGAGATGAAGAATAGAAATATCTACATCAAGAAGATGGATATGATAGATGAGGATAAATAAGACACTAAGTAACTTGTTGATGAGTCTATGACTTCATGTTATTGACTTAATTTTATTTCATTCATCTATGATGAGGAAAAGAGATGAAAGACACAAAGCAATGTTGTCAGTTGATGAAGCATTTTAGTATACACCGACGGAGTATAGTGTATATTGAGCATAGTATAAACTAAGCTTGTGTTCATCGAAGCATTTCTTTGTTACCAAAGAAGAACAAAATGAACTAATTGATTAGTTTAGCTAATAAGATTGATGAGCTAGGAAGTGTATGAATTTGAGGTAACCAATAATGTTCATTACACAGATCGACGACTGACAAAATTTAGGAAAGATCTAAAGGATGAGAATCAAATGTGTTATTGACACAAGTGTTGAGGTATGTTTAAGAGGCAAAATCAATGAATATGATTAAGAGGCAAAATTTGATGGACCAAAAGAAAATGGTTTACATGTATATATAAGAGACTGAATATTTCACAATGAATGTGATGTCGGAAGAGAAGGAAACTATAGAATCATTGCATGAACAAGTTTTCATGCATTCTAATCAGACTGGTTAAGGAGAACCCTACTACAAAGCATTACCGAGTGACATAGAGTGCTTACCGATGAATAGTAAGTTGATATATTATTGAATAAAAAATGTGTTGGAAACTACAATTGAAACAATTGTTGTATTGTCATTGATGTCAAACCTTAACTGGTAAGATTGTTGCTACTTAGGAAAGTACTATATCTATTTGAGTGTTGCTAAGCGGATAGGCAAGGTTGGAAACAATAGAACCTAAGGAAAGGTTGAGTTATCTTGATACTACAAAGTGTACTTGACTATGATGCACAATGATGAGACAATGTATTGTTTATACTAGTTAGACTGAAGACTAAACTAGTAGGCTTGACTGAAAAAAGAATGGAAAAATCATGTTTAAGCTGAGTAATGTTAGTATCAACTAAGTCAATGTATGTTGAGAAAAATTCTAGTGTCAACTGAACAACAGTTAATTGCTGAGGAAGACAGTGTAAACTGAGGAAACATTTTTAGTAATGATCGAGCTTTCTACATGAAGACCGAGTAGTTGATCACACTATTGACCGAGCATCAACAATTTTATATTTGAAGAGAATTTAATTTTGGAGCCGACTTTGTTGAATTATTGTATTATGTAAAATGTGTTGACTTTATTTATTGATTGTTTGAAAGCATTTAATGCATTGTAAAAAATTTTATTGTAAATCTTTAAGATATTTGAGATGATTCTAGAAAAGGAGCCCAAGAACATGAAGTAGGTAGATTCAATGAATCTGAGCTAACCCTAAGATCTAAAAATGAGATTGAGTGGCATAAGATGAGTTAACCTAATTGAGAAAAGTATAAAAGAACCTGAGAATTTGGGTATGGAAGTGCATGGGTGAACAGATAATGCTAGAATATCAGTAAAGTTTTATTGACTGAATAAGCAAAAAAGGCTAAAGGAGAATTATGGTGGTTGCTTGAAGAAAATTTCCAAGCAGATCAAAAATGGAGATGGAAAAGTTTCAAAGTCAGTAAACCAAAATTAGTGTATGGAATTGGATCTGATATTTGCAAAGTGAGATGTATATTTTTCAGATAAATATTGCTGCTAGTCTCTAACCATTGTAACAGTCAAAATCCTTTTAACAAAGGTTGACCTAACAGTCATATGTTAAATCCTTTGAATGAGGTTGCATTCTAATGGAGTGTATGTAAGTCCTATGACTAGGCTCACTTTTAACAGGGTGATTGAAATCCTTTAACCGGGTCACACCTGATAGTGTTTATTGTAACCTTTGACAGGGTTTGCTTTTTACCGAGCTCACTTCAGAAGAGTGAAAATAATAGTAGCATGTTACAAAGTGGTTTTTGCCAAATTGTGTTTCCAATATAAATCTTGGTTTTAATACTTGTGTGAATGTTTTGGTTTGAACATTTCTTTGTTTTACAAGTTAAGTTACAGCTGGGTAGTGAACTACATTGTTGTATGTTTCTATTATTTAATCAGTGATGACCGAGTTTGTTTTGGTTATTGGATCTGATTAAAGGAAAAGTTTTTGGGATTGTTTTATACATCAGGACCTGAGAACAAATGATTCATCCCCCCTCTATGTTGTTATAAATCATATTAACAATTTGTATCAGAGCTTCATTGCTTATTATTAGTGTTGACAAAAATCAAGTTTAAAGGGGCTTGAAGCAAATGATCAGAATGTATAAGAAGGAGGTACCAAAGCTGAACAAGGAAAACTTCCCTACATGGAAAAGCTTGATGAAGCAGCATCTAGCTGGTATTGGTGACTCTCCAAAGTACTACATTGAGAATAGCTATGTCTCACCTATCACACCTTTAACTGCAAAAGAAATGAGAGCTAACCAAGAACATAATCAGGCAATGCTAGAAATTGCATCTACCCTAAGCTATCCAAAATTTGAGGACATTAAGGATTGCACAACTGTTAAGGATATGTGGGACACTCTTACAATGATCTATGGTGGTGACTTAAATGTACTGAAAGCAAAGGTCAAGAGTCTTAGAGGTAAGTTTGATGAAATGAGAATGCAAGAAGGTGAAAACATTGCACAATATTGTGGTAGAATAAAAGAAGTTGTGAATGGTATTAAAGGAGAAAATGGGGCTATTGATGATGAAACTATAATTGGGAAAGTACTAAGAACCCTACGTCCTATATATGCTATTAAGATCTTAGCTATTCAGGAATCTAGATGTAACTCTCCTAATGTGCTTACTTTGGAAAGTTTGGTTGGTAAGCTGACTACTTTTGAACTCTCTAACTATGATAATTTCACTGTTGGAAGCATTGTAAATGTTGAACTTGATTTCAAGTCACAACTAGTTATGAAAAAGTGAAAGAAAGAAAAAGAAAGATGCATCAGTGAAAATGAAAGTGAAAGTGAAAGTGAAAGTGACAGTGACACTTCTGATGAAGAACTAGAAGATCTAGAAGCTCTTATGGCTAGAAGATTGAGAAGGGGAAAAGGAAAGTACAAAGGTAAACTCCCTATTATATGTTTTTCATGTAATAAAGCTCGTCATATAGCTTTGAAATGTCCCGACAAGAAGGATAAAGATGATGAAAGGAAAATAAAACACAAAGATAGAAGAGATGACAGAAGCTACTGATGGAACAAAGACTACTAAGGAAAAGGTAAGAAATCTTGTTACATTGTTGAAAAAGAAAATGACACTGATAGTGATGATTTTGAAATTGAGGTAGTCTATGTTGCAATGAAAGATGAATCTGATGAGGATGAGAAAAATGCATTGATATCTTATGTGAACAAGAATGATAAATGGATTATTGACAGTGGTTGTTCACATCGCATGACTGGTGACAAAAATAAGTTTGAGACCTTACATCATTATAGAGGTAAAAGTGTAAAATTTGGTAATGATGCACCATCTCATGTTAGAGGAAAAGGTTTGATTAAACTGACTGATAAGATATCTTGTGAAAATGCATATTGGGTTGAAGGTCTTAATTATAATTTGTTAAGTGTTGCCCAGCTTAACAAAACTAGTTATCGAGTGGAATTTCATCACAAGAAAGCTAAAATATTTAATGCTACAGGAGAACTAATTGGAAGTGGAGATCAGACTAGAGGTAATTTGTTCTATCTTGACCTATCTCAAGAAACATTTTTAATTGCACAACTTGATGATATTTGGTTATGGTATAAAAGGCTATGTAATGTTAACTTTGACAATCTGGTAGATATAAGTAAGAAGAAAAAGGTAAGAGGTCTACCTAGATTGAAGAAACCTGAGAATGTGATGTGCAAGGAATGGTAGTTAGGAAAAATGACAAAGTCAAGTTTTAAGAGAAAATCCTTTACTTCTAAAAACATTTTAGATTCAGTTCATACTAACCTTTGTGGACCTATGGGTGTACAAAGTTACTATGGTGCTAGATACTTTATCTTATTTATTGATGATCATACTAGGATGATGCATGTAGTGTTTCTAAAAGAAAAATATGAAGCTTTTCAATCCTTTAAGTGGTATTTGGCTAAGGTTGATAAGGAAATAGGTAGGAACTTGTAATGTCTTAGATCTAACTGAGGTGGAGAATTTACATCAAATGAATTTAATCTATTTTGCAATGATAGATGAATTAAAAGATAGATGTTTGCACCTAGAACACCTCCATAGAATGGTATAACAGAAAGGAGAAATAGATCTATCTTGTATTGTGCAAGGACATTGTTGATTGAAAAGAATGTGGCACAGAAATACTGGAAAGAAGCTATAAGCACTGTTGTCTACACTCTTAATCAGGTATAGATCAAGAAACGTACAAATCTGACACCCTATGAATTATGGCATGGGCATGCACCGAGTGTTAAATACTTTGGAATCTTTCGAAGTAAGTGCTATATATTAAAAGACACTAGGAATGGAAAGTTTGATGCTAAGAGTGATGAAGGCATATTCCTAGGGTATTTCACAAAAAGTAAAGCTTATAAGTGTTTGAACTCTAAGACTAACAAAATTGTGGAAATTGTGAATGTCAAAATTGATGAGTATGCAGAAAGAAACGAAGCTGATAGAAAAAGAGAACCAGAATATTATATATCTTTTGTGTACATTGAGGAAGAAGAAAGGGAAAGTAACAAACTTGCACTTGATGCCGAGTCTCAAGTAAGCAATGTCATTTGATAGACAGATGCTTCTGAGCATCAAGAAAATAGTGTCGAAAGAGAACAAGAACATGTCAAGCTACAAGAAAATGCTGCTAAATATCAAGAAGAGGTTGCCAAGCATTTAGAAGTTACAAGAAAATGCTACTAAATATCTGACAATATTTTTGGGGAACATGATGAAATAGAGGAGAGAGGAGCTGAACCTATTTTGGCAAAATATGTAAGAAGACATCACAAGCCTAAACAGATAATTGGAGAGAAAAATACTAAAACTTAGACTAGAAGTAAGACTAAGGATCCAACATGCCTACTATGTGAATTTTAACTGAAGTCAACTATAGAGGAATTGGAGAATGAAGACTAGATACAAGCAATGAATGAAGAGATTGACTAGATTGAGAAGAATGATACTTGGACTCTAGTGCTGAGACCTAAAAACAAAAATGTTATAGGAACAAAGTGGGTGTTTCAGAATAAGATGAATGAAAATGGTGAAATCACTAGGAAAAAAGCTAGGCTGGTATGCAAAGGCTACGCACAAGAAGAAGGAATAGATTATGGGGAGACATTTTCCCCTGTAGCTAGATTGGAAGGAGTAAGAACTCTTCTTGCATATGCTACTTATAAAGATTTCAAGGTATATCAAATGGATGTTAAGTCTACATTTTTGAATAGTATACTAGAAGAATAAGTTTACATAGAACAACCAGAAGGTTTTATTGATCCAAACAAAAGACAAATGGTGTGCAAACTAAACAAAGCACTATATGGATTAAAGCAAGCTCCCAGAGCATGGTATGAGAGGTTGCACAACTACCTGATATAGATTGGATTTTCAAGAACAAATGAAACAAGCAATCTATACATGAAAGATGAAGAAGGTAAAGGTATTCTGTTAGCAAAAAATTTTGTGGATGACATTACTTTTGGTGGACAAGATGCATTATGTAAATTTTTCTCAATTGAAATGAAAACTGAATTTGAAATAAGTATGTTTGGTGAGATCAAATTCTTTGTTGGTTTACAAGTATATCAGAGGAAGAATGAAATTTTCATTACATAGTCTAAGTATGTTAAAGAAATACTAAAAATTTTTGGGATGGAAGATGCTAAACCAGTGGGAACTCCTATGGTTACTAGACAAAAGTTATCTAAGAATGATGATGTTGCAGAAGTGAGTTAGACTTTTTACAGATCCATGATTGGAAAATTGCATTATGCTATACATAGTAGACCAGATATTGCACTAGTTGTTGGGATTGTGGTAAGATTCTCTTCCAATCCTAAGGAAACACACATGATGGCTATGAAAAGAATTATGAGATACTTGAAAGGAACTACTGACTATGGTCTATATTATAAGAAGAATGAAAAATTTGAACTCAGAGTTTATACAGATGTTGATTGGGTAGGAAATGTAGATGATAGAAAGAGTACTAGTGGTGGAGCTTTCTTTCTTGGATAGAGATTAGTCTCCTGGACAAGCAAGAAACAAAATTGCATTTCCCAATCTACTGTTGAGGCCAAGTATGTTGCTTCTACAATAAACTATTCAAATTTGGTATGGATAAAACAATTGTTGATAGGTATGAAAAAAGAAATCACTAAAATTGTTGTTATTTTCTATGACAACACAAGTTCTATCAATATTTCTAAGAATCCAGTGACGTACACTAAGACCAAGCACATTGCAATCAAGTATCACTAATTGAGAGAATTAGGACAAGATAAAGAAGTGCGAATGGAATATGTGAATACAAAAGAATAATTAGCAGACATATTCACTAAAGCGTTACCCAGAGAAGCTCATGAGTATATGAGAAGTCAATTAGGGGTCCTTTCCCTAACTAAGGCTTCCTAGACAAGCTAGGAGAAATGCATCAAATGTGCTATAGAAAAAAATTTGACAAATTGATGCAAAAGATTGTCACACTTTAGGGCTGGCCTAGAGTTGTGAAAAGAAGCAAAGACAAGGAATCAATCATAAGCAAGATGAGAGAGGGAGAAACACTGAGCTGCACAGATATTATCTATATCTGCTAGATGTATGTTTTAGTTGTTGCCTTGCAATTTTTGTCAAAGAGGGAGATGAACTGATATGATAACACATGAAACTAAAGCTAAGGATGATGAACTAAAATGAAGGATTAGGATAGAGGGAGATCTAAATACTTCTGATGGTCACAAAAGTGAGGCTTATAGGATTCTGAATCAGAATGAAGTTAAGGCTATTATAAATAATTCTCTAATGAGTAGATAAGTTTTTGGATTGGTTCATAATCCATGTGTTATTCAAGCGATATCATATGGTGTTTCCATCAATGCCAAAGCAGGAGATTGTTGGAAACTACAATTGAAACAATTATTGTATTGTCCTTGATATCAAACCTTAACTGGTAAGACTATTGCTACTTGGGAAAGTATTATATCTATTTGAGTGTTACTAAGGGGATAGGAAAGGTTGGTAACAATAGTACCTAAGGAAAGGTTGAGTTATGTTGATACTACAAAGTGTACTTGACTATGTTGCACAATGATGAGACAATGTATTGTTTATACTAGTAAGACTGAAGACTAAACTGGTAGGCTTGGCTGAGAAAAGAATGGAAAAATCATGTTTAAGCCAAGTAATGTTAGTATTGACTAAGTCAATGTATGCCGAGCAAAATTCTAGTGTCGACCAAACAACAGTTAATTGCTGAGGAAGATAGTGTAAGCCGAGGAAATATTTTTAGTAATGACCGAGCTTTCTACATGAAGACCGAGTAGTTGATCATGGTATTAACCAAGCATCATCAATTTTGTATTTGAAGAGAATTTAATTTTTGAGCTGACATTGTTGAATTCTTAGATTATGTAAAACATGTTGACTTTATTTATTGATTGTTTGAAAGCATTAAATGCATTGTAAAATGTTTTATTGTAAATCTTTAAGATATTTGAGATGATTCTAGAAAAGGAGCTAAAGGACCTGAAGCGGGTAGATTCAATGGATCTGACCTAACCCTAAGATCTACAAATGAGATTGAGTGGCATAAGATGAGTTAACCTAATTGAGGAAAGTATAAAGGAACCTGAGCATTTGGATAAGGAAGTGCATGGGTGAACAGAGAATGCTGGAAGATCAGTAAAGTTTTATTGACTGAATAAGTAGAAAAGGTTGAAGGAGAGTTGTGGTGGTTGCTTGAAGAAAAATTCCAAGTAGATCAGAGATGGAGATGGAAAAGTTTCAAAGTCAGTAAACCAGCATTAGTGTATGGAATCAAATCTGATATTTGCAAAGTGAGTTGTATATTTTTCAGATAAATATTGTTGCTACTCTCTAACCATTGTAACAGTAGAAATCCTTTTAACAAAGGTTGACCTAACAGTCATATGTTAAATCCTCTAAACAAGGTTGCATTCTAATGGAGTGTATGTAAGTCCTATGACTAGGCTCACTTTTAACAGGGTGATTGAAATCCTTTAACTAGGTCACACGTGATAGTGTGTATTGTAACCTTTGACAGGGTTGGCTTTTTACCGAGCTCACTTTAGAAGAGTGAAAATAATAGTAGCATGTTACAAAGTTTTTTTTCCCAAATTGGGTTTCCACTATAAATCCTAGTCTTAATACTTGTGTGAATGTTTTCATTTGAACATTTTTGTGTTTTACAAGTTAAGTTATAGCTGGGTAGTGAACTACATTTTTGTATGTTTCTATTATTGAATTAGTGATGACCGAGTTTGTTTTGGTTATTGGATCTGATTTAAGGAAAAAATTTTGAGATTTTTTTATACATCAGGACCTGAGAACAACTTATTCACCTCCCCTCTCTATTTTTCTAAATCTTATTAACAAAATATTACATTGATCAAGAAGATTTGTATGAGCTGAACATTGATCTATAATTTGCAATTGAAGTTGTATTAAGTCAGATCACCTACTGTTACATATTCAACCACTATACATAGTCAAATATCTTAATCGAGCGGAGTAAGAAAGTCTTATTATGTATCATTCATAGAATGAGCATTGTTATCCTCTCAACCCCAGAGTGACTGCTAGTTGGACAATACTAGTTGGTCTTAAATCCTCTAACAAGGTCACACCTAATAGTGTGTTTGTAACCTTTAACAGGGTTGGGTCTTCACCGACCTCACTTCAGAAGAGTGAATATTTTGGGTTGCCGGTCCCAGGTGGTTTTTCCCTTCATAGGGTTTCCATGTTAAATCTCTTATGTTATGTGTTGATTGTGATGTTTGTTTTCATGTCATATTTATATATTGTATATTTAATTTGATCGGTAACTGCTATAAGTTTTAGACTGATAATTGGTAAATGGATAGATAGTAAAATTATTTTGAGTTATCGAGCACTAGAAATTGAAGTATTTATTTTTGGATTATACATTTTGTATTGGGAAAATGATTAATTGATTCACCCCCTCTTAGTTATTCTAACAATTGGTATCGGAGTGTTGGTTTCTTTGAACAGAGTTTTAAGGACTTCAGAAGAAAAGATCTCAAAATGTATAAGAGGGAAGTACCAAAGTTGAACAAAGAGAAATTCACAGTATGGCAAAGCTAGATGAAGTTGCACATATCTAAAATTGGGAATGCTGCACTGGAATTGATGGAGAATGGCTATATAGAACCAACACTAGGTCCCCTGACACTTGATCAACTAAAAGATAGGCATGAACATAATGTTACTATGATGTAACTTGTTGCTTCCTGCACTGATGATAAATTCAAAGATATCAAAAGTTGCACTACTACAAAAGCCATGTGGGATAAACTTTCTCAAGTTTAAAGTGGAGATGTGCATGTTAAAAGAGCCAGAGCAGAAAGCTTAAGAGGAAGATTCGATGATATGAAGATGAAAGAAGGAGAGAATATTGTGCAAGATATAAATAGACTAAAAGAGGTAGTACACACTATTATGTCATCTGATGGAGTCATTAGTGAATAAAATGTTGTAAGCAAAGTACTCAATACCTTATTGCCAGTTTACACAATCAAAATATCTATTATTCATGAGACAAGGTCTACATCTGCTAATGTACTTACACTTGACAATCTAATTGGTAAACTTACAACCTTTGAGTTAAATAACTTTGATAACAGTGTTGTACCATTTGTGGAATCTTCTTTTATGTCTTCTCTGAAGATTAGTAAGTCTAGTAGGAATAATAAAAATGATAGTGATAGTAATACTGATGATGAGCTTGATGAATTTGAAGCTCTTATGGCTAGAAGATTATCCAAAGGAAAAGGAAGGTATAGAGGTAAGCTACCTTTGGCATGCTTTATTTGTAAAGAGGTTGGCCATATCACTACTAGATGTCCACATAAGAAAGATGATGATAGAACCAAAGATCAATCTAAAGGAAGCTATGGGAGAAGATTCAGTAGAGTCTACCGACACAATAGAGATAATTGAGAAAACAATGAAAAAGAGAAAAAGGTATGTTTCATAGTTGAGGATAATGAATTTAAATCTCATTTTGATGATGATGTAGAAGTTGTATGTGTTGCTATGAAAGATGACTCAAAGGAAGAAGAAGAAAAACATGAAGAAATAACACTAATCTCTAAAGTTAACAAGAATGAGACATGGATCATAGAGAGTGGTTGTACACATCACATGATTGGTGATGAGGAGAAGATTGATCAACTTCAAGAATACAATGGAGGATTAGTTAATATGGGTAATGACACACCCTGTATGGTAAGAGGTAAGGAAACCTTGATGATAAATGATATGATAAAATGTGATAATGCTTATTAGGTAGATGGATTGAACTATAACTTGTTAAGTGTGGCACAACTGAATAATTCAGGTCACCAAGTTGCATTTGAGAGAAAGAAAGTGAAAATCTTTGATGATGGAGGAAGACTAGTTGAAACTAGAGCATAATTAAGAGGTAATCTATTTTATCTTGATACTGATGAGTCTTTTTTCTAGACGATGAAAAATGAAGATGCTTGATTGTGGCATAAAAGGTTATGCCATGTGAACTTTGATAACATGATTAAGATCAGTAAAAGGAAATGAGTTAGAGGGCTACCTAACTTGTCAAAACTAGATCATGTTATGTGTCATGAATGTTAGAAAGGGAAAATGACTAAATCTAGTTTCAAAAGTAAGGATTACTCAACAAAGAAGATACTTGAGTTGGTTCATACCAACCTATGTGGTCCTATGAGAACTCAGAGTTATTATGGTGATAAAAACTTTATTCTTTTTGTTGATGACTATACTAGGTTGATGACTGTTATGTTCTTAAAAGAAAAATATGAAGCATTTAAGATGTTTAAGTGGTATAAGGATAAGGTAGAAAAAGAGACTGGTAAGGAACTGAATGCCTACAATCTAATAGAGGAGGTGAATTTATCTCTGATGAATTTACTAATTTTTGTAATGAGCATGGTATTAAAAGACATCTCTCTACACCAAGGACACCTCAGCAAAATGGGATTGTTGAAAGAAGGAACATGTCAATAGTTGACTATGCTAGGACATTGATGTTGCAAAAGAATGTTGCTTAGACATACTAGAGGGAAGTTGTGAGTACAATAGTTTATGTTCTTAACTGAGTTCAACTGAATAAGGACACCAACAAGACACCCTGAGTTGTGGTTTGGACATAAACCTACTGTAAGTTATTTCATAATTTTTGGAAGAAAATGTTTTATTCTGAAAGATGAGAGAAATGGTAAATTTGATTCAAAAGGTGATGAAGGGATATTTCTAGGATATTCTAGTAAAATAAAAGCATATAAGTGTTTGAATAAAACTACTAATAAAATGATTGAAAGCACTAATGTTCGAGCTGATGAGTTTGATGAAAAGAATATAGAGGAAAGTTAAAAGGAATGAGAAGACTACGGCGGATTCACTTACATTGAACAACTAGAGTATGTACTAAGGCCATAGTTTGTGATAACCAATCAGCAAGAAAACAATACCGAACAATAGGAAAGGGAAATCGATGAGCAGAATGGCCCTACCGAGCAAGGAAATGAACCTGCATAGGATGAATAGGAAAGGAGAGATAGGATGCTGATGAGTTTTTTCAGATGACACCATCCTAAATCACAAATCATTGGAGATGAACAAGCTAGCATGCAAACAAGGAGCAAAGAAAGACAAGGTACATGTCTAGTTTGTGATTATGAGCCAAAAAATGTAAAAGTTGCATTAGAGAATGATGAATGGGTTAATGCAATGAAGGAAGAAATAGAAAAAATAGAGAAGAAAAAAACATGGACCTTATTACCTTGACCTAAAGATAAGAATGTTATTGGTACTAAGTGGATATTCAAGAACAAGCAGAATGAGAATGGAGAAGTGACAAGAAATAAAGCTAGATTGGTATGCAAAGGATATGCACATGAGGAAGGCATAGACTATGGTGAAACCTTTGCACCTGTTGCTAGATTGGAAGGAGACAAAAGTCTACTTGCATATGCTACACACAAGAAATTCAAAGTATATAAAATGGATGTCAAGTCATCATTTCTGAATGGAATACTTGAAGAAGAAGTCTACATAGAATAACCTGAAGTTTTTGTTGATCCAGAAAATAAAGATATGGTATGTAGACTATATAAAGAATTATATGGTTTGAAGCAAGCACTAAGAGCCTAGTATGAGAGGTTGCATACTTATTTGTTAAGTATAGGATTTGTAAGAACAAGTGAGAAGAACAATCTGTATATGAAAGGAAATACTGATGATACAACTCTTATTGTTGAGATATTTGTGGATTATATCATATTTTGAGGTCAAGATCAAATATGTAAAGCCTTTGCTGATGATATGAGGAATGAATTTGAAATAATTTCTATGTTTGGAAGATGAAATTACAGAGGTAAACTAGACACTATACCGATCAATTATTGGTAAGCTAATGTATGTAGTTCATAGTAGACCAGACATAGCACATGTTGTGGGAATAGTTGCTAGATTTTTCTGCTAATCTTAGAGAATCACACATGATAGATACTAAAAGAGTCTTAAGATACCTAAAGAAAATAGAGGATTATGGATTATGGTATCCTAAGGAAGACAAGTTTGAACTCAGAGTCTATACCGACACTGATTGGGTTGGAAATGTGGATGACTTAAAAAGCACCACTGGAGGAGCATTCTTCTTTGGTGAAAGATTTGTTACCTGGACAAGTAAGAAGTAGACTTGCATTTCTCAGTCTACAGCCAAAGTAGAGCATGTTACTACTGCTACAAACTATTCAAATATTGCATATATTAAACAAGTTCTGGAAGGTATGAATGAGATAATCATTGAGACGGTGATTATATACTGTGATAACACGAGTGCAATAAACATTTCAAAGAATCTAGTGATGCACTCTAAAACAAAGTATATATCAATAAAGTATCACTACTTGAGAGAAAAATTACAAGAGAAGCAAGTTAAGCTAGAGTTTGTTACATCAAAAGAACAACTTGCAGATATATTTACAAAAGCTCTACTGAAAGACACATTTGAGTACTTGATGACTAGACTTGGGGTCCATCCCCTATCTACCGGTCACTAAGGTGATTCAGATGTTGCATCAGCCTAATCTTATCAGAAGATAATTCATGTTGATGTAGCATAGTTCACACTTTGGATCATGTCTAAGGTTGTGAAAGGTACTAGAATAGATTGGCATAACAATATACAGAGATACAGAGTATGCACCAGACAACAGAGATTTACTTGGCTACTGAAGAGCTATTTGTTTATTTGTTTCTTTGGTATTGTTCTCAAAGGGAGAGATTAAAAATATGAAACAAATGAAACAATATGCACCAATCAGAACTATCAGAGGGAGAGACAAATTGAAGAAAGGGAGAGCATTGAAGATCAGTTACTAAGAACAGAAGCAGGAATGAGAGAGCTAAAAGATCATATTTGCATATTGACAAATCTATATGTTGTAATGTTGTTGAGTAACATAGTGATTAAACATATTAAGCTAGGGAGAGCTTGCACAAAATTTGTTCATAGAGTTTTAGAATACATGTTTGGTATGTGTATGGCATATTTCATATTTCTTGAGTTGTCATCAATGCCAAATGGAGAGATTGATGAGCTACAACTGATTTAGAACCTGATTGAAGGATTTGTGATTTGAGATCACCAAGTAGATTGATTAGATATGTAGTATAATTAAATTAGTATTATGTTGTCATTGATGTCAACTAAGTTTGACAAAACTTATCTTGTAAGTTACTATATCGATACATATGTAGAAAGGGAGTGAAAGAGATGAAGAACATAAATATCTACATGAGGAAGATGGATATGACAGATGAGGATAAAGAAGACACTGAGTAACTTGTTGATCCGTATATGACTTCATGTTATTGACTTAATTATGTTTCATTCATCTATGACGAGGAAAAGAGATGAAAGACACAAAGCAATGTTGTTGGTTGATGAACCATTTCAGTATACACCGATAGAGTGTAGTGTATACCGAGCACAGTATAAACTGAGCTTGTGTTCACCGATGCACTTCTTTGTTACCTAAGAAGAACAGAATGAACTAAATGATTAGGTTCGCTGATAAGATTGATGAGCTGGCAAGTGTATGAATTTGAGGTAATAGATAATGTGTGTTACACAGATCGATGACAGACAAAATTCAAGAAAGATCTAAAGGATGAGAATCAAATGTGTTATTGACACAAGTGCCAAGGTATGTTTAAGAGGCAAAATCAATGAATATGATTTTAAGTAGAAAAATATGATGGAGCAGAAGAAAATGGTTTACATGTCTATATAAGAGACTAAAGATTTCACAATGAGTGTGATGCCAGAAGAGAAGGAAACTACAAAATCATCGCATAAAAAAGTTTTCATGCATTCTGATCATACTGGTTAACAAGAACCCTACTACAGAGCATTATCGAGCGATAGAGAGTGATTATTGACAGATAGTAAGTTGATATATTATTGAATAAAAAATGTTACATTAATCAGAAAGATTTGTATGAGCTGAACATTGATCTGTAATTTGCAATTGAAGTTGTATTAAGTTAGATCACCTACTGTTACATATTTAACCATTATACACAGTCAAATCTCTTAACCGAGTGGACTAAGAAAGTCTTATTATGTATCATTCATACAATGAGCATTGTTATCCTGTCAACCCCAGAGTGACTGTTGGTTGGATGATAATGGTTGGTCTTAAATCCTCTAACAAGGTCACACCTAAAAGTGTGTTTGTAACCTTTAATAGGGTTGGGTCTTCACCAACCTCACTTCAGAAGAGTGAATATTTTGGGTTGCCAATCCCAGGTGGTTTTTCCCTTCACAGGGTTTCCACGTTAAATCTCTTGTGTTATGTGTTGATTGTGATGTTTGTTTTGATGTCATATTTACATATTACATATGTGATTTGATCGGTAACTGCTATAAGTTTTAGACTGATAATCGGTAAATGCACAGACAGTAAAAGTATTTTGAGTTACCGAGAAACAAAAATTGAAGTATTTGTTTTTGGATTATACATTTTGTATTGGGACAATGATTAACTGATTCACCCCCTTCTCAATTATTCTAACACTTTGAATCCTTTTTAAGTTGAATATGCAAGTATAATTCTAAATCTTTCCAATCTAGCAACTGGGGCAAATGTCTCCTATAGTCAATACCTTCTTATTGTGCATATCCTTTTCATACCAATCAAACTTTGTTTCTTGTGACTTCTCCATGCTCATTCAACTTGTTTCTGAACACCCACTTTGTTCTAATAACATTCTTGTCCTTTGGTCTAGGTACGAGTGTCTAGGTTTTGTTCTTCTCTATTTTCTCAGTTTCTTCATTCATGGCTTGAATCCAATCTTCATTATCCAAGGCATCTTCCACTGATTTAGGCTCAAATTCACATAATAAGCATTTTTGGTTTTTCAACTTACTTCTTATCATGACTTCTGAATCTTTTTCTCCAATGATTTGATGTGTTTTATGATGTCTTCTCACAAATTGTACTAATGTAGGCTCCAGTCTTCTTTCTTCTTGTTGTTGTTCTTTAGGTTCATCTTGTAAATTCACTTAAGGTTCATTTTTTTTATCTCTAATTCCTCTTCTGATTGTTTGGAAATTTCCTCCTGATACTCAACATCTTCTTGTTGTAACTTGGTAGATTCTTGTTGTTGCTCAAAAGCTTTATTCTCTAGTTTAGGTAATTGTCGGGCTCTCCTTCATTCATGTATACAAATAATCTGTAAACTTCAAGTTCTTATTTACATTCAAATACATTCTTTTTTCCATATTCATCAACACTAACATTCACACTTTCCACAACTTTCTTGACTTGTACTTAGTTCAAGGTATAGACAATTGTACTTACAACTTCTCTCCAATACTTTTGTGCAATATTTTTCTCTATCATCAATGTTTTAGTAGAATTCATGATTGATCTATTCCTTCTTTCTACTATACCATTATGTGGAGGAGTCTTTGGTGCAAAAATTTGTCTCTTAATTCCTCTACTATTCCAGAATATGTTTAACTCATTAGATATGAGCTCTCCTCCTCTGTCAAATCTCAGACATTTCAAGCTCTTACCTCTTTATTTTTCAAATTTATCCAAATACCACATAAATAGCTGAAAGACATCATATTTTTCTTTGAGAAACATCACAGTCATCATTCTAGAGTAATCATCAACAAACAAAATAAAGTATTTGTCACCATAGTAGATTTTGACTCCAATAAGTCCATAATAGGTCCTCTTTTCAAATCCTCTTCATCAATAAAATGATATGGTACTCTACTAGATAGAAACTATCTCACCAATTAATGTTTGACATCAATGGCAATATAATAATTATTTCAATTGTAGTTTTCAACAATCTCCCTCTTTGACATCATATTTTTCTTGGAGAAACATCACAGTCATCATTCTAGAGTAATCATCAACAAATAAAATAAAGTATTTGTCACCACATTAGATTTTCACTCCAATAGGTCCACAAAGATTAGTATGAACCAATTCCAAAATATCATCAGAAGTATAGGTTTTTCCCTTGAACAAGACTTTGTTATTTTCCCAATTGACAATGCTTACACATCACATTATCGGGTTTCTTCAATCTTGGTAACCCTCTTACTCTTTCCATCTTACTAATGCTTACCAAATTATCAAATTTTACATGACACAACCTCTTATGCCATAACCATACACCATCAAATTGTGCAAACAAACATGTGTCATCAGATAGGTCTAGATAGAACAAGTTACCTCTTGTCTGTTCTCCACTTTAAATTAGTTCACTAGTGGCACCAAAGATCTTAGGCTTTTTGTGATGGAACTCAACTTGATAACCAAAATTGTACAACTATGAAATACTCAACAAGTTATAGTTAAGTCCTTCAATCCAATAAGCATTATCACATTTGATATTATCAATCAATCTTATTAACCCTTTTCCTTTCACAAGACATGGTGCATCATTACCAAACTTAACACTACTACTTTTGTAATGATTTAAGATTTCAAACTTAATTTTATTCCCAATCATATGATGTGAGCATCCACTATCAATTATCCATCTATCAGCTTTACTCACATATGAAATAAGTGCATTTTTCTCATCTTCATCAGACTAATCTTTCATAGCAAGATAAACAACTTCTACATCATGATCATCAGACTCATCATATTCATTGTTAGTTTCTTCTTAAGTAGTATAAGAACATTTCTTATCTTTTTTCTTGTAGTCCTTATACCTTCTATTGTCTCTTCCATCCCTTTTGTCTTTGGTTTTTCTTTCTCTTCTTTCATCCTTGTCATTCCTATCAAGACATCTTGCTACAATATGGCCAACTTTGATAGATGAAAAAGGAATAATAGGAAGTTTACCTTTGAATTTTTCTTTTCCTCTAGGTAGTCTTCTAGCCATTAGTGCCTCAAGATCATAAAGATCATCATCATAGGTGTCACTATCACTGTTGACACATATTTCTTTTCCTTTCTTAAACTTTTGAAGAACCAATTGAGATTTGAATGCATATTCAATATTACGAGTACTAAAATTATCAAAATTTGATAATTCAAAAGTACTAAGTCTACCAACCAGACCTTTCAAAGTTAAGTTGTTACCAGGTGCACATCTCAGTTCTTGTTTTGTAGAAACTCTAATAGCATAAATGCGAAGGAGGGTTATCAATACCTTGCTAATAAAAATTTCATCATTAATATTTCCATTAGCTCCTCTAATAGCACTCAAAACCTCTTTAACTCAAGCACAATATTAAACAATAGTCTCACCTTCTAACATTCTTATTTCATCAAATGTACCTCTCAAGATTTCAAATTTGGCTCTTAGTACATTTGTGTCTCCATCATAGATAGTTTTCAGTGTGTCCCACATTTTCTTTGCATTGGTACAGTCCTTGATATCTTCAAATTTAGGATAAATTAGGGTTGATGAAATCTCCAACATTTCCTAACTGTGTTCTTTCTTTTCCTTCATCTACTAGGTTGTTAAAGGTGTTGTTACTAGTATGTAATCATTTTACACATAGTATTTTGTTGCATGTCCAATTCTAGCTAGGTGTAACTTCATCAAACTTTTCCATGTAGGGAAGTTCTCCTTTTTTAGCTTTTGTACCTCCTTTTTGTACATGATCTTTAGCTCCAAGTACCTTCAAACTTTTCTTTACAAGTACCATAAGCTATGATACCATTTTTAATAGTAATTTTAGAATAACTAGGGGGGGGGGGTGAATTAGTTATCCTCGTGTCCAGATGTACCAATTGAACTTTTAAACACTTCAACCAACTCAAATCTACTCAATAATCCACTTGGTCTCTATAACATATCACTAGTAACATAATCTTGCAGTCCACTATCCAAAATTAATCAATTTACAAAGTATAAAACACATCAAATAACATTCGCACAAGTATGAAACCATGATTTAATGTGGAAACCCAATTTGAGAAAAACCACTAGTAAAATGCTACCAATTTTTCACTCTTCTGAAGTGAGCTATGTGAGGAGCCAATCCTGTTAAAGGTTACAATACACACTATTAGGTGTGACCCTGTTAAAGGATTTAATCAACCTATTAGGATTGGCCTTATTAGAGGATTTAATAACATCCCATTAGAATGCCACCTTGATTAAATGATTTACAAATGACTGTTAGGTCAACCTTCATTAAAGGATTTCAACTAATACAATGGTTAGAAAGTAAAAGTAGGTTTTCATATGATACATAAAACTCACTTAAGAAATAAAAATATAATGTAGTTCATATGTTGATCCAGTGTATGAGCTTCATTATCATCTCCATCTCTGATCTTCTTGGAAACCCTTCAAGCAATCACTACAACTCTTCACATCTCTTCACAACTCTTCTTAGCCTTTTGCTTAGGTTCACCAATCAATAGAATAAACCGTCTTTGATAACCTACAATTAGGTTATATTCTTATACCTCCTTAATTAGGTAGCTTAGCATTTTTCTTCTTAATAATATCTTTAGATCTTAGGTTTAGGTTAGATTCATGGAATCCTTCCAAAATTTCATTCTTCCTCTAACCTTCTACATACTTGTCAAAAATTCTCCTTGAATCCATGCATAAAAATGGTTTACCATGCATTAAATACTCTAGGTCATTCATCCTTATCTTCAACACATTTTAGATATTTCAATAATTCAACTATGTCGGCTGGGAATCTCAATCCCTTCATGTAAATTGTAAAATACTAACACTCAGTCATCATTGTGTTCTTTTGCTCAGTCTTCAATGTATAACTCGGTCATTGCTAAAACTGTTCTTCTTGGCAATCACTGTCTTCACTTAGTTATTAGTGATACTCAATAATTATTGATACTTGGTCAACATTATATTTTCTCAACTTATACTGGTGCTTAATTAACACTAGAATCACTCAGCCTATACTTAATTTCCTTAATCTTCTTCTCTTTTTCTTAGTCAAGCCCATGCCTTCAGACTTTCTTTCCTTATTTCTTTCATGCTTCAAACAAAATGACAACTTCATTTAATGTTATAGATAAACAACATATTACCTTGTCAATGTGCCAACTAATCAAGTACCTATTGGAGTTTCTCATAAATCAACCTTCTCACTAGGTCTTCTTGTTATCTCCTCTTTTCAAATCCTCTTCATCAATCAAATGATATGGCACTATACTAGATAGAAACTATCTCACCAATTAAGGTTTTAAATAAATGACAATTTAATAATTATATCAATTGTAGTTTCCAACAATGTAGAACATCTTTTGTAATCTTGACTGGCACATCAAGCCAGATGAATTGATGATGAGCTTGTGTTAATAAAATTCTTATCCAATCTGATTTGAATACACTTAGTACATGCACTAAACCTTTAGTTTCCAAATGGATATGTCCATCCCTCAACTTCCCATTCACACAAATTATGGAATGATGTGTCGATCAATCTTATAGTGGATGAAGCTACATATGTCTTCTATCAAAATTTCTCTAAGAGGAATTGGAGATAGAGCTCCCATCTTTTCAGGTTTGGAGGCTTTAGTTGGAGGTAGCTTGTACTTTAGAATAATAGGATCAACCTTCTCAATGACAACATGATTTGATACTTTAGGTGCCATCGATTCACAGATATAAACGCTTGATTAAAGTAGGGTTTTGTTTGAATATCAACTCGGATGAGCTCTGAAAACTCGAGCAAACACCAAAAATTACTCAAATATCCTTGATAATGCTTAGATCTTCTCAGTCAATCACTTGAATGCTCTCGGAGGACTCGTCTCTGCAATGTGCTCAAATGATCTTGAAAATGTAAGATAAAATGAAATAGAAAAGTGGTCTATTTATACCTTTTCCTCGATTAGGGTTTCCAATGGCTATAATTGTAGCATTTAATGCTATCACCGACGCCCTTTTCACTAATTACCAATTACAGTTACTTACACTGAATGTAGCAAAATAACATAGACTTTTACCAATCAAACATGAAATGTTAACTTTACAACATATATCGAAATGCATCTAAATATGCTTATATGGATCTTTGCACAAATGTTAGGAACCAATTTAAGATTTAATTTTAGCTCAGAGTTCCTACACATACATTTCATCGATTAGGTGAAGATAGGTGCACTCGATCCAAAGGATGAGGTGCCATCAATTGTTCCAAGTGTCATTCCATCATCTAGTGACTTTCTTTTACATATTTTATTCATCTAATCTCTTATTTCTTTGATATTTACATGAACAATTTCATTTATTTGTGTCTCGGTTGGAGATTTTCCTTGGTACCTATAGTATTTGGCTAGGTGACCTACCTTATGACAGTGAAAACATGTCATTTTAGGATTTCCCCATAATTTACTATTATTCCTTCCATCCATCAAAATGATATTTTCTACTATGTTGTGAGACCTACCAGACAGTCATCTTTATACTGCCTTATTTGCCATGCTTTTAGTACTTATTTAACAGACATACTAGACTTTTGAGACACCTATGTATTTGAGGATCTATTGAATCCTATACTATATGTTTGGTACCTGATTATGTAATCAGGGTACACTCGAGATACTACATGTTTTGATTCAGTTTCAGTTACATTTATGTTACATATGATGTTTTAAAACTATTGCGATGAAAAGTTGGTTTAGGAAACCAAAGTTATGCTTAGTTGATTGATTTACATACATAGTTTTAAACCATGCAGTATTGATGTATTATGTTTATATATCATGTTGATTGGACCTACTGATGTGTGCAATGAGTGTGTAGGATATGTTGACCATGGATCTAAATGTGGGGATCCAATATTGGAACCTATGTTTATACCATGCATACCAAGGACCTCTTTGTAAAACAAACGTGGACCTCGTTGTATAGTATTTTATTTGTAAATGTGGTTTGCATGTGTGTGATTAAATTAGTTAATGTCTATGTCATTTAGCCATGTCAATTTTTTTATTTAAATGTGCCAAATTTGGCAAATTGTGGCTTTTGTGTTGGCATGGTTAAGTATTTTATTATTGTTTGGGTCAAGGGCTTGACTAGGGTGTAGCCTTAGGGTAGGATCAACTAACCTTGGGTTTAGAAGTTTCTAGAAGTCAAACAAGACCAGAAATCCGTGTATAAAATTTAGGTGGGGTTTAGGAGGGTCATTTGGGCTCCCATAGGTTAACTGGGGTCATTTTGAGCTACCCAGGTTGATACTTTAGGAGTTAGGGGTCATTTTCAACCCATTAAGAGCTTTAAAACTCATTTATGACCCCTCTAAAGTCAAGGTTTTCATTTTGGTCGAAATTGAAGACTTGTGAGGTTTTAGTTAACCTCTCTCTTCTTCCCAAACTTGCATTCAACTCCATTTATGGTGAAGGAAGGCAAGTGTGAAGAAGGGAATGGAAGTTTCTTTCCCTCTTCTGATTGGCTCCTAGATTTTAGGAGGTTTCCTATTTAGGAGAGACTTGGAGTAAGGTTTTAGTTGATCACCCACTCTCTAGATTTGGAGACCACCTTGTTGGAAAAAGCTTAGGAGAAAGGCTAGCTTTGGAAGAAGTTCAAGTTTTTAGAATTTCAACTTGCTTGGAGTAAGGTTGGTCCTTGTATTAACTTTTTTTCTTTCAAATTTGTGTTGAGCTTGGAGCTCCATTAATGGAGTCCATGGTTTTTTTTATGGTTCATATTGTAAATTTTATGTTTTGCAAAAATGTTGTTTTTACTTTGTGATTTCATATTGGGATGGGTTCTTCAAGATTTACTCACCTTAGGGAAGGTGGAAGAACCTTGAAGGCGGTAATAGGATGTAGAGCCAGGATGTGCAGAGTCTCTCTTGTGTGGAGGGATAAAACATGGGGTTCCACAATACCCATGATGCCAAACAGGGCCTACAGGCACCTGGGGGCACAAGGAGAGTTAGACCATATCTCTTGGAGATGGTCTTCCCAATTCCATGTGTGGCTTGGGATATTTGAATCTTGATTTGGGTTCTCCACCTGATAGTCCACCTTTACCCCATTTTCAAGGTCTCTTAGAGGCCTTCCCCTTGTAAAGCCCAATCGGGAAAATCACTATTGTTTTCATGTCTTGCTTATTTTCCTTCACGCTATGGTTTTTTGTTTATACCCCATTTCATATTGGATCCCCTAGCTTGGGGGTGGCCTTGAAAAAGCCTAGGTTGGGAGGTGAGCCTCCATAGTCAACCTTGCTTATACAGGAATCCCAGATGACGCAAGGCTTGTGGATTGTGGACTTGGAGAAAATCTTAGTTTAAATTTATATTGCAAGTTTAATTTGAAATTGGGAATCATGGATTCCTTGTAAAATTAACTTTTGTAGTTATGGATCTATTACAAATTGTATATGAAATGTGAAATCTGGAAAATAGATTTTTTTGTTGATTAATTTTCAAATAAAACAATATTGTTTTAAGTAAAGGTATTATATGAAAACTAAGAGTTATAGTTATTTTATATTGTATTTGCAAAACAAAAATATATAATAATTTCGTTATGGCTTGTGAATGCAAAATATTTATCTCTTACATGTTTTATGGATTCAATTAAAATCCATATCCTTGTTTGAATAAATTCATTAATGGTTATTAATTTTGAAATTTTAGTTTTGGGATAAATTAAATAAAAATGTTTGTGGGAAGATTACTTTAATTTTCCTTAATTCACATTATTTTTTTAAATTTACAAAAAAAATAAAAATGTTAAAATAAAATTTTGTTAAATAAAAATCGTGCAGAATGAATTATGCATTGCAATTATGTAATTGTATTTAAAAAAAAATTAGGCAAAATGCCCCCTATTTTCATATTCAGGAAATTAACATTTCCATCAGTAATAAAATATATTTTTATTCATATATATGTTTGGTTATATAATTAATAAAAAATATATATATAATATTTGTCAAAAACAAAAAAAAAATAATTAACTATAAAAAAAAAAATTTAATATCCCCGGTTGGGATTTCACGCAGGGCACGATCAAATTATTTTTGATGGGAAATGGGTATGGGAGGGGCGACCAAAGCTTACCCAAGCCCATCCTCCTCTTCTCAGCCCACACTCCACTGTGCTCACACAGTAAGCGCACGGGCCGCTGGGCGGTGTTGTGCCTATGTACACGCATACCCTGCCCTCCCCCTTCTGCGTGCTCCGCTTGTCTTCTCCACCCTCCGCCTACAACTGCCATTCCCACCGCCATCCACACCCCCTTCTCTCCTGTCCCGCTACTCTTTCCTCCATCATCGCCATGAGCATTGCGGCTCTCACTGTCGCCATCGCCCTTCCGCCCACCTCTGCCACCGCAGACGTCATCTCCTCCTTCGGCCCTTGGCTCTACTCCGAACGCAAGGTATGGGAGGGGTTTTAAAAATATATATATAAGCATGGTCAATCATATAGTATTTTCGTAAGATATTTTAGTTTGTTTTTAAATGTTAAGATAGATGCATTTTAACTTAGTAATAAGTTAAATTTTGTACAATGAGCACGTTTGAAATAAATTTTAAATTATATTTTATTTTAATAAGCTCATGATAAAGTTGTGATTTTTAGGATTCAGTTAGTTGTTATTATTAAATGATTAGCATTAATTTCTTTTATTTTATGAGGTCTTATTAAATTATTGAATTCTTTTAAATGTGTTGTAAGGATTATGAAATATTTATTTAAAAGCTCCTAAAGTTTAAATAATTTTTCTTTATTGGTAAGATATACTTTGGTTTTATTAATTGCATAGAAAAAATAGCATTTTTATTATTAATTTGTTTTGGATTTGTTAAAATTTAAATTATATTAGTTTATCAAATTATTATTGAAATAAAAGGGGGAGACTAATTTATAATTAGTTTCAGTAGATTAAGTTGATAATTTTATGGGTATAGATTTATTTGTTAATTAATATATTAATATAAGGTTTAGAACATTAGTTATCTAATTAAATTATTCTTTTAAATTAATAACCAAGATAACATTTTATTTGATAAGAGGGTCATGACAAATCCTTATCTTCAGGAAAAATATCTAATAAGGATATTATCACTACCTTTGACCAGCGTCATGCATAGTTGACTTTTGGTCAAACGATGGTCAAACTACCATTATACGTCTCGATTTTTAGACCGGATGTTTCCTTCACCCCCTAGAACTTAGGTTTTCAGTTTCGCACCTATCGATGATGGTTGACTTTTGGTCAACCCTAGTTGACTTTTTGGGTCAACTGTCTTGATTTGTTTGCATGAGCCTTCCTAAGGGCTCAACGAACCCTAGAAACTTTCTTCCACGTAATTCAGAGTATAGTTGACTTTTGGTCAAGATTGGTTGAATTTTAGTCAACTATCTTGAATTGTGTGCCAGTCTAAGCTAGTTACTTAAGGACAACCTTGTAGTTTATTTTAGTGTTGTTGATGAAGTTTGACTTTTGGTTAACCTTGGTCAACCCTTTTGTTTGACCTTTGAATTATAGTTAGACTCTCCTTTATTTTCAGTTGACTATTTTATCTCTACACCGTTTTACGTGCATATAGGATTTGGTGTCTTATAGTGTTATCTCCTTAGCTACGTTAGTATGATGGTTTGTAGTTGCTTTGTCAGGTTTTAAAAAAATTTGTATTTGTGTTTTGCCCAGCTTTTTGGCATGACAGGTGTCCAAATATCCCACATGCTATACATGAAATTATTGTATTGTAATCCTATGGTATTATTTTTGAATAAGGTAAAAACAGGTTTTGAATGGAACCCGAAACCATTTACAAAAAAGCATAGAGATTTAGCATTTTAGTTTTTCAAAAAGAGACATCTGCCAAAAAGACCAAAGAAGGACCTGAAACAACCCTAGTAGTAACAACAAAAAACAAAATAGTAAATAGCACAACTACTAGCGACCACCCAACAACCCCTGAGACTAGACTAGTTTTTTATCATTTTCTTCACCTTCTTCTACAGTTCCTCCATCATCTGGATAGCACCTTTCAGATCACTCATTTCCTTAGGAGTTTCTGGAGCCTTCCTCTAAGTGTGTCCTCTAGTTCTTGTTCCCAGACCAGCATTCCCAGAACTAGCATTTTGAGATTCATTATCAATTGTTATGGTAGTTTTCTCCAACAGGTTCTTTTCTAGATAGTTGTACAAAAATTTTCAAGTTCATAACAGAAATGCTAAGGCCCTCATTATTCTGTTTGAGGACTTCGTTTATCATGTTCCCATTGTCACTCATTTTTTCCATAACATCTTTTAACTTGTTGTCCACCTTTTTTTTAATTTCCTCATTCAGGTTTTTGTTATTTACTTGATCCAAAAAATTCTTTTCCAGCTTCTCTAGCTTAGTAGTGAGGGTTTTCATTGTATCTTCCATTGCTTTTAGATGGAGTTTCATTTCCTCCATCTCCTACATGATCCACTTGTCTAGAAGAATATGATGGCCATCACCCTTCTTGACCTCTTCCAGCATGGTAGCACCCTTCAGGATGCCTAAGGGATCCTTCTTATGGCTATTTCCCTCATCATTGTTAGCCTCATCTTTTCCACCCTTTGTTTCAGTTTTTTCATCTTTTTCACCTGGAGTACGGATCTCTTAACTAGCTTCCTCTCCCTCTTCAGCACATTCATCATCTTTTTCCTCTCTACTAGCCTTGATCTTTCCTTCCTCAGTATCATTATGATCTTCTTCTTTTTCACCAAGAGAAGGGACATCCTGAGCAGGTTCCTCCTTGTCCTCAACTCCTTCTTTTTCTTCCTCTTCCATTTCCTCTTCTTTACCCCCTTCTTCCTCCTCCTCATCTTCTTCCATTATTTCATTTTCCTTCATCTCCTCTTCCTGATCTTTTTCTTCAACACTCAGGTCCTCTTTTTCCTGGCCTTCCTCCTCATTTGAAGAGTCCTCTTCAACATTTCCTCCATTAGTACTTCCCTTACCCTGAGATAGAGGGATTTTGACATTTGCTTCATCTCCGCTATCCTTGGCTTCTTCACTACCATCTGTAGCTTTTTTCTTGTTTCTCTTCCTATTCTTGGACATTTTATCCTTTCCCTCGACCTCAATCTCTCTATTCTCATTTCTTTTCCAGTTATCCGTTTTAGTATTGGGGTCGGGATAATGTTCCTCGTATAGTCTGCAATGAGGAGAATCGAACCCTCATGCAGCACTAGATTACTCACTTTCTTCCTGTGCTCCATTATACTATTACTCAATGAGCTCAACAAAAAATAAGGAAAATATATTTTCTTGTTGTGCTTAAAGTAATTTTCTAGGACAAAGTGCAGATTATAGATTTTGGAGTAGAGCCCATCGAGCGTGAAATCCTCAATCAACACCTTCAACATTTTTGCCCAAAAACCCTTGATTTTAGTTATATCAACATAATCCCCTTTGCTTTTTGTCATCAAGGCTTCTTCATCAATAGTTTTAGGGAAAATCTTAAAAGCTGCAGTACCTAAACCCTTGTTGTCTCTATAAAAATGTTTGCCTTCCATGGACAAACCAGTGATTTCAGAAATAAGGGTAAGTGTGAGGGGGAAAGATTTACCCCATAAATTGACTTTACCATTTACCCACCCATAAAAAAATAAGGTAGTTACTTTTTTATCAAATTCGTCAAGCTTTCCCATATACTAAGTGAACCCTCCTTTCTCTAGCTTCTTCCATACTTTCTTTAGCTGGTATTGTTGATCCTTGTCAGCTGTTTGCAATATTCTACTAGTTAGGTACCAATTTGACATTCTTTTTTTGTGACCTACAATCTTCAGACTTATGACCATATCTATTGCACGTATTTCATTAGCCATTGAATTTTGGCTTCCTTTTATTGTTAGCAATCCTTGATCTACATTCAAATTCTTTATGACCATACTTATTGTAATTGTAATAATAACCATCAAATTTAGGAATTATCTATGGTTTACCTTTTCTTCTCTTGTAGACATTGGTTGTATGACCAAGTTTTCCATAATGATAGAAAATAGGCTTCTTTGTCTTTGGTGGGGTATAAGTATCTCATTTGGCTGCTTGATTTGAGGACTCTCCCTTTTCAGTAGTGTTATTTTTTATAAACTCAAGTCCAGTTGTATCTTTCAGTTATCTCTGACCTCTAAGATGTTCATCCTTGATATTATTAATGTTTCTTCATTCTTTTTGAATATGTTATTTTCATCATATTATAATTTCAGTTCATTCTTCAGATGTTTATTTTCTAATCTTAGTCCAACAATCTCTTCAACTTTCCTTGCAATCTCGTGATTAACACCAATTAACTTATCTATCATATTAAAGTGATTTTGTGTCAACTTCTATATCTCTACATCTTTATCATTTAGTCTTGCACTCATTTATCTTTTCTCATCTTTTATTAGTCTCTTATCATCTTCAACTTTTCTCTATCATTCCAAGACTTCACACATTCTTACCGGTTGAGCTTCTTGTTCCCTTTTCAATGATTTTACCTGACCAGTTTGGATTTTTTTTCTTCTATTCATCTCTTATATGTCAGATTCAGATTCATCAACCAAAATTCCCTTTGATTTTCTTCAAGTTATTCAACCTCATCTTGAGTATATTTCAATTGATGGGCTAAATCCTTTCTTTTGTTAAGTGAATTCTTCAACTTTCTTCTTAGTTCATCAATCTGGTCATTTGCAAATTTTAGTTCCATGCTCATATTGTCAATCACCTTTTCATACATATAGTTTTCCATCTCTTTAGATATTTCCTCTCAAGTGGTTAAACTTCTAAATAAGAGACTCAACTCTGATACCAATTCTTGGATTAGCTATAGAAAGTTAAGTATTGAGAGGGGAGGGGTTAATCAGTACTCCAAAAACTTTTATCAACATATTTTGAACATTTACCACATTATAAACCTTGCATGTCACCATAAAACATATAAATTAAAATATAATTCAAAAATCATAGAACCATGTAATTTTTAGTTTTGCAGAAACCCTTGGTTACGCAGAAAAATTGTGGTGGGGATGGTACCCACAATCTTTCACTAATGCAATAAATTTTTTTCTCAATTAGAGCTATAACATTTAGCTATTTCTGATAGCTTACCCTATTAAGAGTATTTACCCTACTATAAGTAAAAATACTTATTCATTCTACCTTTCTAAAAGAGTTTTCAACTCTACTGTAAGAGATGTACCATGTTAAAGGATTTACAAATTAAGACCTATTAGGGCCTACCCAGTTAAGGGATTTTACAATTTTTATTACACTATAAAACAATACAAAAAATGTCTGTAATGATGCATCAAAAAATGCTTGTCAGACTCAATATGCTCAATATCATATTACCTCATTCTACATATCAATCACACTTCAACTTCTGGACTTAGTAGCCTTAATTCTAATTCACATTGACAATTCTTCTCTTACTATTCTGTTACTCGATAGCTTCTCTTCTCTTCATCACCTTCACATTCTTCTCTATGTGGTCATTACCTCTCTCTCTCTCTCTCTCTCTCTCTCTCTCTCTCTCTCTCTCTCTCTCTCTCTCTCCATACATTGATCTTGTTATACTCAATCTAGAAGTGGTGGAAATGTTCTATATTATTCTCCTTAAATAGTACTAGCATTGGTTACATCTCCAATGTATATATTCCACTTAATTTCCATTGGTGGATCTTACCTTGTAATCATGAAAAATCATTTTGTTTATATCTCTAATGATTTACCAAATAATCTTCTTAGAATTTGTAAAATGTTTTATGATGGGTGTAAGGATTGGATGTATCTATTGAAATATTTTATGTTGGAGTGACCCCATAATAGTGGGTTACACTTTTTTAGACATGTTGATTTTTTTGAAATAACACATTATTAATAAAATATTATGATTTAAGCCTTGAGAGGTTCCATTTGAAGGAATTAATTACAAATGGTTAGCTCAAAGCCTCTTAGATAAAAAAAAATTGATATAAAATCTATACTCCTCACTCATACCTACAATGGAGTCTGCTTTGCACCTATTAAAATGCTGACAAAAAATCACTTTGACTTTATGTTTTGCAAAATCAAGTGAAGCAATTTGACAAAACAATCTATGTAGTAAGGTACTACTAAGAAAAATATTTCCAATCTTTATAATGTTAATATATATTAAGTTTATTATGACTTTGTATTTTTAGTTTTACTAAACATAGATATTTCATCGTATGTCGACCTCTATGTTTGACACTTATGGAAAAATAGTAAGTTAGAGAAAAAAAATTATAAAAAATATCTATGCCCTAGGTATTGAAGTTCTCTTTCTATTAAAAAAAATAAAAATAAAATTGGATAAATACACGACAAGTTATAATAGTCAAGGTATGTCAAAATTACAATTTAGTCAACTTAAAACATTAATAAAATATGCAATAATCATGATAATATCATCACACCAATTGCATGCCCTATGTATGGATGTTACAAAACTAGATTTGAAAGAAGCACATTAATATCTATTTTAGAAAAAAAATTAATGCTCTATGAAAACAATGTAACTCTTTGAAAATGACATTTTTCAACAACATACCAGTTTTTGTGGTAGAAAGAAAAAAATATTCAAATAAATTCAAAAATAGAAATAAAAAATATATTTAGAATCTAGACACAAAATCCTCAAAGACTCTAATTTAATTCATCTTTTGATTTCAAATGATTTAACTACAATATGCATCTGAATCTAAAAGGTTTTTTCAAAATGTAGATTTCAGTGTCTGTTTACACAAAAAAGTGTAACCCACTATACTCATCTTGGTAACTAAATTTCTCTTCGACTTGGTAACTTTTCCGTGCCTGCCTTGTTTTTTTCGGTACCTATTTCTTATTTCCTTTTACCGACTGACTTATTTGCTTACCGAATGAGTGTTGTGACTCATTCATTCACTGACTGAATTTGACAATCAATATAACTTTAAAAAAAATAATGATAACATAATAACTCTTTAGGAGTATCATATATATAATTTTTTTATTTTAAAAAAGTATTACATGTGACATATACATTTTTTCTAAAGAAAATCGTATAATAAAAAATTACACAAAAAAAACCTTAAGCAATGGGGAGGGGAGTGAAACCCTACCTTTGCATAAGGGAGAGGGTTTGGCCCCCCTTGGTGGTTGCTGATGTGACAATACTATGATTTGTGGTAGTCGCCATAGATGCGGCAAGACACTACGAGTAGTGGCAGAAGCCACTATTGTGGAGGTCGTCATGGGTGGCCTGCTACCGCCATCTAGCTTTGTCGTTGGGGGGGGGGGGGGGCTCACATACAACCTCTAAACAAAAATAAGTTTTTTTATTTATTCTCCTTCTTTAACGTGTAAAAAAACAATAGCGCTACACAAAAATAAAGTATGGTTCATAACTCCTCCACTCCTTCCACCTACACACACACATAGAAAAATACTTAGTATGGCAGGGAGAAGAGAAAAAGAAAGAAAAAACAAAACAAGAAGATAATTCCTTTCATTAACCCTAATCCAAAATTAGGGTTAGGGTAGAGGGAAAATGAGAGAGAGGGAGAATGGACTTTCAAAATAAGATAACATCTCATAAGACATATAAAAACCCTAATTAGGGTTGAGTTAAAAGAAAAGAATGTAATAATTATATTTGCATTTGTTGTTTTCTTTTATTTCATTTAGGGAATTTGACTTATTTTTATTTTTCCTTTTCTGTCATAGGATTTTAAAACTTATATTTATATTAGTGTTTTATTTTAGATTTTTTTAAAAAATTATAGAAGTAAGATTGTATTTTATAAAAAGATGATTATCATTTAATTAAGTTTTTAATTATATAAAAATGATATTATATTGTGATCTTTCTTTACAAATTTAGAAGGCGAGGGTTATTTATTGTACTATAGTTCAATTTTATTATCTAAAAGGGAGATTTTTATTTAAGTATTTAAATAGGTATTGGAAATCCATTAAATATAATAGGATGTTATATTTATTTGGAATTAATCATTTCATTCTAAAATACTAAGTTGTACAATAATGCTAAAATCATCACTAATGTAAAAAGTTTAATATTAGTTTTAAAAATAACATGTTATGAATATAATTAAATTATGGTTATAGTTTAATCTTTTAAATAACATGTATTAAAATAATTTTATAAAGTTTATAACACCATAGTAGTGATGACTTATTATATTATAATTATAATAAGATTTTTAATTATTAATTATTTTTTAAATCTACCAATTATTTTTGTTGATGGGGGCATTATAATATTAGACTTTATATTATTAAAATAGATGAGTTTGTTAATTTATAAAGGTGATGTTTAAGGTTAATTTTTTTTAATTTTATAAAAGTGACCCTATAAAATATTAATGAGGGATGTGCTTAATGAAATTTATAGCATTGTAAAGGTCTAGATTTAATAATAAATTTATTAATATCTTCCTAAGGGTTAGATCATAAATCAAGGAGGATGGTGATTTGTAGGGTTATCAAATAACTATATGAACATTAATAGGTATTACTAAACCCCTTACTATTTGTAAATAATTAGAATTAAATAATTTGACTTAGCTAAGGGTAGACAGTCTAGTTGAACCCAAGTGGTTAAACCTTAATGAAGAATGCTAATAATTCAATGCTTGTCATGATTCCCCTTGACCTTTCCCCTAGTCCTATCTAGTTATGTATGAGATTTATTTAACCCACCTATATTAAAACCTCATTAGTGATCTTAGTAAACTTATAAGCATTTTAGCTTATCAACATGCAAACATAAGTTAATTTAACATGTCTAAAAAAATTTTGGGGTGTATTTTTGTTATATTTAATTAGGGTGTGACACCCTCGGCTAAGTACCACAATAAGAGAAGACTAGAAATGAACTTCTGATCTCTTCCCATAAGGAAAATATACACTTTAAAAGGAGATAAAACCACCTCTATAGGAACTACAAAAGAGGAAGAAATGAGAAGAATAAGCCAAAATGTCACCACAACCACACGAAAATTTCACAGCTCAATTGGGGAAGACTCCACCTCTATAGGAGGAAAACATGGGTGAAATGAGAAAAAAAAAAGAGACCACTTGATAAAATAGAACATAAAGAACCAAGATCAAATAGGGGAAAACATAGGCTCAAAACTAGAAGCAATCATTAACTAAAAATATGGAGGCTAGAACAAGCCCTTTAAAATTAGTCAAAAATTATTGGCCATAGAAGAAAGTAGAGCATACACACTTTTCCCATGAGCCAGGGTAGAAGCAACCCCTGAAGGGATAAAATCCTAGAGAAAATTAGGTTCAACTAGAAAAGCCACATCACACAAACCCAAAATAGAGAATCTTTGGGTTCTAAATAAAAATAGAGTACTAAATAATATTAAAATATAATGAAAATATGAGAGGCAAGATAACTAAACACAATAACACAGAGATTCAATTTTTTTCACCCAACATGAGCTATATGCACTACAAAAAAATCCTCCACTTCTTTATATTATCTAACATTGGGAAAATTACAATATGATGATCTTGCACATTACACAAACACTTACTTATAGGTGTTTAAGGTTTTTTGTAAAGGCAATTTTATGTGTGTTCAAAATGATAGCAAACTCTTTTTTTAAATAATAGGTAATTTTAAATTTGGGGATTCTATCTGTTGTATCTCTCCTAGGGGTATTTTCCCCATACCTCTATTTTAGGATCCACCACCAATGTCCCAGTAGGGGCTCTTACTCCTATGCTTCCCTATTAATTAATTTAATGTGAAATTGTGGCTGAAAAAGTCACCAAAATTTAAGCTCAACAATATGATCAGTTGCCACATACCAATAATATCACCCTTGGATGATGATTAGGCTCCACAAAAAAACAATCTACCACTCGGAGATTGATCTTGGATGAATATTGTTGCAACTCCCACTAGATTGACACACGTAGGATTTTTGTATTTCTCATTTCCACTACTATTATTCTTGAAGGCCAATAGAAACTAAGTAGGAAGTCAATTTCTCTTGTTACTACCTTAGTCAACATATCTGCAAAACTCTACTAGTTTGTATCCTCTCTAGATTTAACTATTCATCCTCTAAAATTGAGCATATGGAATGGTACCAAATATGTATATGTTTCATCTTATAATAATGGAATAATTTTTTCACAAGATGAATGACACTTTGAATATCACTATACAACCTTCTATTCTCTTGTTTCTTTCCAAATTCTTCGATAATCCTTTGTAATCAAATCATCTATTTATTAGACTTACTCGAAGAAACATACCATGATTCTATGGTCGAGAGTGAAAAAAAAATTTGTAACCATGAAATCCAACTAAATACTATTCCATTTTCAATTAAACTATACCTTATTGTTCTCCTCTTTCTATCAATATCTCTTGCTAGATCTAAATGAACATATCCCTGGACAGTAGAATTAGAAACTCTAAAACATAATGATTGTGTAGTAGTAGCTCTCAAATAGTAGATACTCTAATTTACTACATTCTAATGCTATTTTATAAAATTATTTATATACTTGTGCATAAATCCCAATGTATGTGTAATATCTAGCCTTGTACACACCATGACACACATCAAACTGCCAAATTTTGAAGAGTATTGCACCATGTATGTATAATATATAGCTTATTGTTTATTGGGACACATTTTCATAGTAAATGTAAAATTATTGGAAAAAGGTTAACTAACTCAATTTGCATCCTACATTTGAAATTTGTTTAACACCTTTTCTTTGTATTCACTTTGAAAGAATGTTAATGTGTGGTTTTCTCTATCTCTAGTTATTCTCATACCATGTATTTACTTTGATGCACCCAAATGATTTATTGAAAATTCCTTTGCTAAGTTCTTCTTAAGTTCATTTACATGCTATATATTGGAGACAAAAAAAATCATGCCATCAATCCTAGCAAAATATATGGTCAACAGAGTATGTCTTTACACCGAGAGATGTGGGAGAGGTAGTTTGAATGAAGGTGGAGGGAGATGGTTTCCATAGTATGGAGGCATTGAATCTAAGGAGGATGATTATGGAGATGAAGATTTTGTGGATTTGATCTTTTTTTTTTACCTCTTCTCCCTTCTCTTTTCATTTTTATAGTTGATGTTGGTGGGTTTTGGGTTGTCATTTTGCCAGTGTGTGTTTCCTTCCATCTTCATGTCCTTGTGTTGTCTACTGGTGTTTCTTATGCTTTTTAAGGTAGGGGCATTGGTTATTTCTAGGAAGGGGTATCCATTGTATTATCATTGTGGTTGTCTACTTCTTGGTGTTTTTGGTTTCTATGGGCTTCTCTATTTGCCTCATATCCCTTTAGTTTTGGGTACCTTTGTCCAAGCATTTTAGGTGTTTTTAGAAATTGTAGTGGGGGGTTCTCATTCCATGTTTCTTTCTATAAATTGAAGCCTTTATGTGTCATTTTTTTTTTGGTCTTCTCTCTACTTTCTTGGGGCCCTATTTTGTGAATTTTGTTGGCCCTTTTTATGTCACTCTTTTACTACTAGTTTTCAAGGGAGATTTCTAGCTTTGAATTATTTTTGGTTAAGGGTTGGTTCTCATTTTATGATTTTTATCCCCCTTGTTGGAGCCTAGTGTTTTGTTATTTTTTTTCCTTTTGATATCTTGTGTTTTTCCTCTCTTAGTTCTTTCTCAAAAGGGTCCTATAGAGGTGATGTCTTCTTTTATTGAGGTGGGGATTTTTCCTATGGATTAGGAGAGGATTTGGCTCATTTTTCTTCTTAATTCCTCTTTTATGGCTCCTATTGAGCTGAGGAAATACCCTATGATGGTGGATATTTTACTTTTATATGATATTGAGATATTATTTATGTGCTCTCATATTGGATTTTCCTACTTGGATGCAAGGTTGCTTCAAGTGGAGCTCTTCTAGATGGTTTTCTCTTGTACTATTGTTCCTATTCAGGTGGGTTCTTTTTTTATTAAGCTATAAAGGGGTTCCATAATTAAGGTTATTAATTTCTACTAGAATCCTTCATTATTTATTTTAGGATACTTTTGTGAGCCATGTTAAAACCTAATGTAAATATTTTTGGATAATCTCAAAAAAATGCACTCCTTGCCTTGCTCTTTCTTGCTTAGGAGGTTCAAGTTTTTCAACTAACCTTTTAAATGGTTTATCTTTAAATGTCTAGAAGTGAAGCATATGAGAGAATTTTCAAGACCCATTGTTTAGGTTAAGGAAGCCTAGAAAAACCTTTGGATCATGTACAAGGTTAAGGAAGCCTAAAACATCCTCATGTATTGTGTTTAGGGATTTATTCTATTGATTTTATAGCCTATGATTTGTATGGTTTCTTCCTCTACATTATTGTTCTTAATTTATATATTGGACTATTTTTTTGTTTGGATTTATATAATTTATAGCTCTATTAGTTAAAGGGTTCCAAATCCCATAAAAATATATTTTTAGAAGGATTTGGGGGCCCTTCAAATTCTATTTTATTTTAATAAAAAAATCTAATCGCGTGGTCAATTTATAATAAAAAAAATGATATAGCTGTCATTGTCAAATCTTTTGAAATACACAATGATAAGATGACATGTTTTGTAACCTTATTAAAAACCATAAAATTGTCAAATATAAAATACCATTTCCAAAGTTCTTATTTTAGGCCATACAATATTTTCTTTAAACTACACGCTACGTTACATCCTTACCTTTGACCTCATATCCTTATGGTTTCTACATATAAATCTCTTCTTCCAAATCTCCATGAAGAAAAGTTTTCTTTACATCTAATTATTTGAGATGAAAGACTTTTGTATCCAAAACATTTAAAATAGTTAAACTTAATGTCATCTCAACAATAAGAGAAAATATTTTATCAAAATTAATACCTTTTGTTTGTACAAAATATTTTGCCACAAATCGAACCTCATATCTTTTCTCTCCTCCATGTTCTTTATTTAACCTATACAATCACCTTTTTAGTAGTGTTCTTTTAACTTCATGGGTAATTTAACTAAGTCCCAAGTTTGATTTTGTATCAGAGAGTCCATTTCCTCTTTCATTCCTTTCCAAACTACATTGCTTCTACATAACATTTTGGATTTCCAAAATTAGTCAATATTACATAATATATAATAATGGAGATAATCATTCGTGGGATCTAATTATTCTACAAGATCTTCTTGTAGGAGTTTGAGTTACCTATTTTTGTTCTAGTTTCTCAATATTTTCTGGCATTTATTATAGTATATCTTGTATAATGTCATCAAGAATTATGTATTTTCTATTTTATTTTTCCTATTTCTTTTCCTTCAACTGATCTTTATAAATGATCTTCTCATTGAATATGACATCTATCCTCCTAATGGATTTTGATTTTCATAATCTCATAAATGATAACTAATATTATTAACTCCATACACAATAAAATTTAACTTCTTGGATTTTTCCTCAAGCTTTGTTCTATTCTAAATGTCAATATGGACGAATTAATCACAACCATTTTTTAGGAATGAATAATTTACACTTTTACCCATCCATGCCTCCTTTGGAATATGACCATTTAAGGAACTTTAAGGCTCTCTATTTAATATGTAACAAATAGTATCTATAACATCTTCTAAAAACTATAGTGGAAATCTTGTATGAAATATCATGTACTCATTACATGCTTTCAGACACATCATTTTCTTGTGGTGTTCCTAGAACTATCTTTTCTCTATTCTTCTTGTCATAAATTTACTTCCTTATTATTTTATTGTTGTCTATCTCCTTGATTTCAATTTTGAGACCAATAATATTTCTTTAGATGCCATTTCTTCCTAGAACATTAGAACTCTAACCTTTCCCTAAATTTAGATCTGCCCTTTCTAGATTTAAAGTGGTTCCTGGCCTTTTCCTATTTCTCCCTATATTTCCTTATTCTTAATAATCAAAGTATTACCTAATTTATCAGTTAAACAAGTTTATATTGTATTCAATCATTAAGGATTGTACAAAAAATATCATAAAACATTAAATATTTTGAACCAAAGACAAACTTACTTACAACCATGAACACACTATTACAACTTTCTAACAATGATTCCAAAATTAAGAGAGCCTTAACCTCTTCATCAAAATTTATTTTTGTAGAGATTAGTAGACTAGCATTTTTTTAGACTCATTTAAATGATTAACAAATAATCCACCTTTTGGAATATGTATATTAATTATATATTCTAAATTAAATACATTATTGGAGGCTGATAGTTTCTCATATAATTTGTGTAATCCCACTACTAGACCCATCATTTCTATTTCTTGTGCTATATTGGAACCTATCAATGATGTTAGGTACAACTATATTATTCCTAGTGTCTTCATATCTAGAACCTCCCATTGCACATCTTTCATATTCATTGGCTTCTTTGAGACTACCCACAATAGTAAGTAAAGGTCCATTTGATATAGATAATATTCCATTTCAATTTTCCATAGATGATAGTTTTGGCTATTGAACTTATCAATCTTAATTTTCCCTTTTACCATTGGTCTCGCTTGAATATGAGAATTTGTATAAAAAAAACTAAAATAAATCTATTTGATACCATTTGTTTGGATTTTAGGGAAAACTAGAGTAATAAACAAAATTAAAATATAATGCAAAACAAAAGAAGCAAAATAAAAAAAACACATTAACCCATATATTTAATGTGGTTCAACAAATGTGGGATACATCCATGAGATAAACAATTGTTCACTTCCTTTTATTATCCAACAAAGAGAAAATTAAAATATGTTTATTTTTCTTATTGCACAAGAAAATAATTATAAGCCTTTAAGGTAGTTTACAAAGCTCAGTTTATATGTAAACATGAAATAATAATTAATTTACTAAATAATAGGCAATTTTTTTGGGGGGTTGCTTCCATTGAAATCCCTAAAATGGGGCATTTCCCCCAATAATCCCTATTGGAGTTATTTTTCCTAGACCCAATTTATTGAGGGCTCCACCCCCAACCCCTAATCAGTAGCTCTATCTCATCATCACTCCCTCATTAATTATCTTGGAAAGATATCATGTTTGATAAATTTACCAAAATTTAAGCTCAAAAACATGATTAGTCATCACATACCAATAGAGAACCCCTACCATAAATTAAATGCAAAAGAAATGCTCTAACCATCAAAAAATAAAAAAATACAACCTCAAGAAAGAGGGACTCCTACTAAAAAAGGTCATATCGACTACCCACCACCACAACTAACATGGTAAGAAGCCTCAACCACAAAAGAGAAAAGGGGGAGCCAACATATGTCTAACCCCTACACCAACAACCACAATAGACTTCTCTAGGAGGAAAATAGCAAGAAACCACCTACAAAGAGGGGGTTGAGGACCCCTCATCTAATAGATCCAACAATATTAGGTCAAAATAATGCAAGAGTGACTCCATAGCTACAAAGACATAAAGAAGGCTAGCAGTAACACTAACAATCACTAAAACACTATCAGTAATAGGAAAGAAAATATTGCATAGAGAGTGCATGACAGAATCAAGAACCAAGACCAAAGTACCACCACCACCACCACCACCACCACCATCATCATCATCATCATCATCATCCCTCTCTGGAGCCCCATCATTTGAAAACCCTTCGCTACTCTCATTCTTGCTCATCGCGCCCTAGGAGAAAGGGGAAAGGTAAATTTTTCCCAATATTTTTGATAGGTTCATCTTTTTTATATATTTAATTTTTATGTACATAAAATTTATTTACTAAGGATTATTGAAGGCACAAAGAGTATTCAACATAGAGCGTTACTTTTTAACTTCATCTTTCTTTTTATTCGATAAATAGACTATATAAGTGGATCATGTTAGTATTATTATTGATGACATAATTTTTTTTAGGTACTTTTATTCATTTTTAGTACCATAGAATGTCCTATGTTTATAGTCAAATATCACTATAATTTATAAAAATGGTAATAAAGTTCCTTAAACATGACTTTTGACATTGAATCTTTTATTTTCCTTTTGTATTGATAAAAAAATATTCCAATAATGTATAAATTATTATCATTATGTTTACATATGAAAAATCACATTAGACATATGTTGATATCTCTATATAATTTCTTTCTGTCAATAAATATCATATTTCAAGGAAAGGCAGAGCGACAAAACGTGCTTTTTAATATCTTTTATTTATAAGATAAAATAATATATTAAATATATTATTAGGAGTAATGAATTAATGAATTGTAGTACTCATTTAATTATAAAAAATGTTTAATATATTTTTCAATCTTTAAACCATATAGTAAGATATTTTTGACACATTTTTAAGAAGAATCTAAGTTTTGATTTTATTAGATTGTTATATTTTTATTGAACTAGATTTAGTGACCCTATAATTCTCTTATAATTATTAAATTTTAAGGTTAATTAGAACAAAATCAAATTTGGATTAGTAAATACTTGAAGATTGATATAATTTGGATTAGTAAATACTTTGGATTAGTATATAATTATTTTATTCTTCTTAAAATCTCGAATTAAAAATGCATTGAAATGTTATTTATGAATCCATAACATACTTTATTAAATAAATTTATATTTTTGTTAACCACATAAACAAATAATCACATCTTATAATCTTAATGGAAACCTTTCAATCCTTGAATAACTTAAAAAAGATTTATACATCATTGTCAAAAATAATTTTTAATTATGTTAATTTTTCATGAAAGTCTATTTTAGTTTTCACATTTTAGTGTCTAAAGAACTTGATTATGATAACCTTTAACTTAGTAATTAAATTTAAGAGGTGGCTTCAAATTTCCACGATAACAACTCCTAATCATTAAAAGTATAGCATCACACTTTTTTATCACAACTCCCAATCATTAATGATGTAGGTTAGGTAAGGAGGATCCAATTAAGGATAGTCCAAACAAGCAGTAGAACACCACAATGCAGAATTACACAAGAATATGTTTTCAACTGAATTTTCATTAACATGCCCGACTATAAGGCCTTTCGAGTTAGGGCCAAATACAATCAAAGTATTTATTCTATCCTTCTAGCTAGTTCAGCTCTAAAACAAATAAAAAATTGATGGAAACACTAAGGCAAATCTGAACTTGAGCTCGCAAGCCTCCAAGCAATCTCCTTGTGTCCAAGCATGCAAACCACTAGCTTAGCTGTTACAATATCAGGTAAACAATCTAATCTTCAAGATCTCTCAGGATCCAATTATGATTCTACTCTCATGCTATTACCCATCTACCCTAAACATCTACCCAAGCTCTCATTATATAGTCAGCAAAGCCACAAGTTGGCCAATTAGGCTTTAATTACAATATAGTTCCAGCCCAAAGAGAGATACCAAAAAAAATGCAAGAATGATCAAAACTTAATGAAAATTTGGATTTAGGTCCCCAAATGACCCAAAAAAATCCCTTTAACTGTACAAGGCCCCATTTGATCACACATAAGTGCGCAAGAAGAAACACCACATGTTTCGCTTGAAAACTGGCAGAAAATAGGTCTCGGGGAAGAATGGGCATAACTTTTTACTCATAATCAATTAGGGCTTGTGCTCTTAAAAAAATTATATTAATTTAGGTCCTCTAAAATTACTTAAGAGAGAAAAGTCTTATTCCTTAAGGATCAACATCGCCATGATGTGCAATCAGCACCAAAACTGCATGAATGATGATGCAAGAGCATCCTGGGTGTAAGAGCAATCTTGCATCACCCAAAAATATTTCTATTTTTATATTCAATAAGGGCTATTTTGTGCAGAGCTGCTATTTATGGAAAGTTACTATTTTTGGTAATTTTCATATGTGCTCAGAATGATCTGATTTCTTTCTTGGAGGTTCATTTTGGTCATATAAGTCTGCCAGCAAAGTTTCATGGCTAGATCAGGTGTAGTTTTGAAGATATTGAAGATTTTCGGTATTGGCAGCAGGGTACAGAAACTTTGAACTTAGTTTTGAAGGCTTTAGAGGCCCCGGATGAGGTCGAAAATTTGGGTGATGGGCGCTTGCGCGGGTCAAGCCTGTAGAGCGCTTCGTGGCATTTCCGAAATGGGGTTATAATAGTCAATCGGGTCAACTGGTGATGACTTATGATCTTCGGAAGTCGGGTCACCTGAAATGGCAGAAAATAATTTTCCTTCAAAATTTCTGTTCGGGTTTCAAAAGTTATTTTGAGCCGACTTTGATGTAATAAATTGAAAAATAAAATAATTCTAAGTTTGGTCGGCCCTTAGGGCTAAATTTCTGGAACCTTCCCAGGCGGTGGATAATTGCCTATATAAGGAAGGCTGTATTATTGTCTTAGGCAGTTCAGAATAGTTCAGAATAGTTCTGGGTAATAGTTCGAGGCTTTGTCCTACAGAATATTGTAAGGGAATGCCCATGTGGCTTTGCATATTGTAATTCTAAAAGTTTGTAATTCCACATTTGTGGAGATAATAAGAAGCCAATTTTCTGTTCTTGCATATTGTTGTTGTTTCTCTATTTTTGTTATGTGTTTTTGGTATTAAGGGGAGCACCCTTCATCAAGTGGTATCAGAGCAGGTTTTCTTGAGTGTGTAAACAGATCGCCGACTGTGAGGCAGTTTGCACCAGGACCGTGGCTAGGGTTTTAGCGCGCATCGCGAAAATGCCTCCACGAAGGGAACGTGGCGGAAGAGCTGGTGTTGTAACACCTGAGGTTAGAGAGCTGCAGAGACAAGTGTGAGCATTGTAAGAAGAGATTCGTAGAGGAATGAATCTTAATGTCAGAGACGAAAGCGAGGATGAAGTTGAAGAAGAATATCAAGAAGGAGAAGTTGAAATTGTGAACCAGGAGGAAGAAAGACTTTTTCGGGCGATTTCCAAGATTGGGAAAAGACCTAAGATTGAGGTTCCTACATTTTCTGGAAATCTTAACCCAGAAGAATTGATCGACTGGATCAATGAATGTGAGGAATATTTTGAGTACGAAGATGTTGAGGATCCTGATAGGGTCAAATTTGCGAAGGCCAGATTGAAAGGTCATGCGAAGATCTGGTGGCAAGAAATTCAATTAGAGCGAAATAGAAGAGGGAAAGATAAAATCACAAGATGGGATCGGATGGTGGATAAATTGAAGCGACAGTTCATTCTTGTTGATTATGAGCTTGACCTACTGAAGAAAATGCAGAGTTTGAAGCAAGCAGGAAGATCTATTCAGGAGTATACAGAGGAGTTCTATCGACTTCTCATCAGAACAGGCCATGCAGAAGCTGATAAGGAGAAAGTTGCCCGATACCTTAATGGGTTAAGGCCAAGCATTCAGGAGGAGCTGAATCTGGTTTGAATGAATAGTATTGAAGAGGCATACCAGTTTGCCCTAAAAGTAGAGGAAAAGATGAACAAGAAGTTTGAGAGCAGACAAAACGGAAGAGGTCGCGGTGGGCGATCTGGTGGACGATCATATGGTGGTCGAAATGAAGATACAAAAAAGAAGGATGAGGCCAGTAGCAGTCAGAATCAGCGAGGAAATAATTTCAATCACTTCCAGGATCAGAATAATAGAGATCAGAGAGGAAGAGGAAGAGGACAAGGATCTGGAAGAGGTGGTTTTCGTGGAACATGTTTTCACCATGGAGAAGAAGGTCATAGGGCATTTGAATGTCCTTAGTGCCAAGGTAGAATAGATAGGAGAAACGAAGGCCAGGCCAGAGTTGCACATATAGATGAAGATGCCAGATCATCAAATTCTGAAGATGCTGAAAGAGGAGAAACGTTGATTAACAGAAGAGTCCTATTGAGCGGTGAGAATGAACCTGAGCAGAGAAGGAGTCTGTTTCACACCAGGTGCAAGTGCGAAGGTAAATGTTGTGATGTGATTATTGATAGTGGAAGCACTGACAATTTGGTGTCAGAAGAGATGGTGACAAAGTTGAAGCTCAAGAGATAGAAACACCCACATCCATATCGGATTTCCTGGGTACAGGATGACCACAAGGTCATGGTCAATGAACAATGCCTAGTGAAGTTCAAGATTGGCGGATACCAAGATGAGGTATTGTGTGATATCATATCTATGGATGCATGTCATATGTTGTTGGGTAGACCATGGCAGTTTGACAGATGTGCTGTACATGATGGTCGTGCAAATACCTATTCCCTGACAAAGGATGGAGTGCGGCATAAGCTAAAACCATTGAAGGAGACTGAAGAAAAGGTATGTGGTAATGCAAGGATAACTTTTGTTGATGGAAGAAATTTCCTAGATGGTATGAGGCATGAGCATGTATGTTTTGCTTTAATTCCAAAAGCTGGTAAAGAGAAAGTAGAAGATGTTCCTGTAGAAGTTGCAGATTTGTTGAATGAGTTTCGGGATATTGTATCCGATAACGTGCCTGATGGATTACCACCAGTCAGGAAGATCAGTCATCAGATGGACTTGATCCCAGGAGTGAGTTTTCCGAATAAGGCAGCACATAGAATGACACCTGCAGAAAGTGAGGAGTTGAACAGACAAGTGCATGAACTGTTACAGAAAGGATTGATTCGAGAGAGTCTGAGTCCCTGTGCTGTACCAGTGGTATTAGCACCAAAGAAGAATGGAGAATGGAGGATGTGTATAGATTCCAGGGCAATAAACAAGATCACGATCAAGTACAGGTTTCCATTGCCACGAATGGATGATATTATGGACTGTTTGAGTGGAGCTGTGTATTTTTCAAAGATAGATCTGAAGAGTGGATATCATCAGATTCGGATCAGAGAAGGAGATGAATGGAAGACTGTATTCAAGACAAAGGAAGGACTATATGAGTGGTTAGTCATGCCTTTTGGGCTAACCAATGCACCGAGAACTTTCATGCGGCTCATGAACGAGGTTCTGAAAGAATTTCTGGGTAAGTTTGTCATTGTTTACCTAGATGATATTTTGGTTTTTAGCAAGACATTGGAGGAACATATGATGCATATTCGTATGGTGTTTGAGAAGTTGAGAGAAGAGAAATTGTTGATTAATTTGAAGAAGTGCAGTTTTGTGAAGAAAGAGTTAGTGTATTTGGGATTTGTAGTTTCAGCAGAAGGTCTAAAAATGGACCCAGAGAAGGTACAGGCTATCCTTGAATGGCCTACTCCAAGGAGTGCTACTGAGGTAAGATCTTTTCATGGTCTAGATAGCTTTTATAGAAAGTTTATCAAAAATTTTAGTAGTATTTGTGGACCCTTTACTGAAACAATGAGAGGGGATAGAAAAGAGTTTAAGTGGACTAATGGGGCAGAAAAGAGTTTTCAATTGTTGAAACAAAAAGTTACAGAACAACCTGTTTTAGCACTTCCAGATTTTAATAAGGTGTTTCAAGTAGATTGTGATGCTAGTGGTATTGCAATAGGAGCTGTTATGAGCCAAGAAGGTAAACCTGTTGCTTATTTCAGTGAGAAGTTAAATGATGCCAAGAGAAAATATTATGTTTATGATCAGGAATTTTATGCTATAGTTCAGGCATTGAAAAAGTGGAGGCACTATCTGCTTCCTAAGGAGTTTGTTTTGTACACTGATCATCAAGCTTTGCAATATTTGAATAGTCAAGGAAAATTGAATCAAAGACATTTGAAATGGGTTGAGTTTTTGCAGAGTTATACATTTGTTTTGAAACACAGGAGTGGAAAGTCTAATAGGGTTGCAGATGCTCTTAGCAGAAGGCAACTATTGCTGACAGAAATGCAGATTGAAGTGGTTGGGTTCAAGGAACTCAAGAATTTGTATCCAGAGGATCCTGATTTTGGTGAAGCTTGGAAAGCTTGTACAGAACCTGTTACTCTAGACAGGATGAAATGGTTGGATTTTATCATCCAAGATGATATGCTATTCAGAGGGAGTCAGTTGTGCATTCCACGAAGTTCTATGAGGGAGAATATCATCAAGGAGAAGCATAGCAGAGGATTGGCTGGACATTTTGGTCGTGATGAAACCCTTGGTTTGGTTAGTGAGAATTATTATTGGCCACAATTGCAGCAAGATGTGAAGAAGTTTGTACAGAGTTGTAGAGTATGTCAGATGGAAAAAGGAGTGAAGCAGAATATAGGATTGTATCAGCCATTACCTATACCAGAGAAGCCTTGGGAGGATATCAGTATGGACTTTGTTCTTGGTTTACCGAGGACTCAGCGGGGACACGATTCAATTTTTGTGGTAGTTGACAGATTTTCAAAGATGGCACATTTCATTCCCTGCAAGAAGATTAATGATGCTGTTCATATAGCAGAATTGTTTTTCAGAGAAGTAGTGAGACTTCATGGTTTGCCAAAGACCATAGTTTCAGATCGGGACACTAAGTTTGTTGGATATTTCTGGCGTACATTGTGGAAGAAGTTAAAGACAAATTTGAAGTTCAGAAGAAGTTAAAGACAAATTTGAAGTTCAGTTCATCACATCATCCATAGACTGATGGACAGACAGCGGTGGTGAATAGGAGTTTGGGAAATTTGCTGAGATGTTTGGTTGGAGATAAGCCAACAGGATGGGATTTGATTTTACCACAGGCAGAATTTGCATACAATAATTCTGTCAACAGGAGCACTGGTAAATCACCATTCCAGATTGTATATGGAAGTAGTCCAAGAAATGCATCTTAATTGAGAAAGATAGATAAAGGAGAAATAAGTAGTGCTGAAGCTGAGGATTTTGCAGAACACTTGAAGAATGTCCATGGGGAGGTGAGGAAGCATATTACCAAGATGAACGCACAGTATAAGGCTAAGGCAGATGAGAAAAGGAGGTATAAGGAATTTCAGGTTGGTGATGAAGTCATGGTTCATTTGCGGAAGGAGCGGTTTCCAGTTGGTACATATAACAAGCTGAAAATGAAGAAGTTTGGGCCATGTAAGATACTGAAGAAGCATGATTCAGGAAATGCATATGAGGTAGAATTGCCTAGTGAGCTGAATATTTCACTAGTGTTTAACATTTCAGATCTGACAGAGTATCATGAAGGAGGTGTTGAAGATGAGATCACAGCAGCACAGTGGAGTATTCCAGCAACTAGTTCAGATACCAAGGAGATCAAAGATATACTGGACAGTCGTGTTGGCAGAAGCACAAGGAACAGGACATATGAAGAATATCTGGTCAAGTGGAAAGGATGGCCTATTGAAGATTCATCATGGCTGACAAAGGAGGAGGTTAGCCATCTTGGTTTTCCTCTACACACCTGAGTCGTGACAGGGTCACTTCTCAAATTACCTCGGGTGTCTGATGCAGGAGCATCCTGGGTGTAAGAGCAATCTTGCATCACCCAAAAATATTTCTATTTTTATATTCAATAAGGGCTATTTTATGCAGAGCTGCTATTTATGGAAAGTTACTATTTTTGGTAATTTTCGTATGTGCTCAGAATGATCTGATTTCTTTCTTGGAGGTTCATTTTGGTCATATAAGTCTGCCAGCAAAGTTTCATGGCTAGATCAGGTGTAGTTTTGAAGATATTGAAGATTTTCGGTATTGGCAGCAGGGTACAGAAACTTTGAACTCAGTTTTGAAGGCTTTAGAGGCCCCGGATGAGGTCAAAAATTTGGGTGACGGGCGCTTGCGCGGGTCAAGCCTGTAGAGCGCTTCGTGGCGTTTCTGAAATGGGGTTATAATAGTTAATCGGGTCAATTGGTGATGACTTATGATCTTCGGAAGTCGGGTCACCTGAAATGGTGAAAAATAATTTTCCTTCAAAATTTTTGTTCGGGTTTCAAAAGTTATTTTGAGCCGACTTTGATGTAATAAATTGAAAAATAAAATAATTCTAAGTTTGGTCGGCCCTTAGGGCTAAATTTCTAGAACCTTCCCAGGCAGTGGATAATTGCCTATATAAGGAAGGCTGTATTATTGTCTTAGGCAGTTCAGAATAGTTCAGAATAGTTCTGGGTAATAGTTCGAGGCTTTGTCCTACAGAATATTGTAAGGGAATGCCCATGTGGCTTTGCATATTGTAATTTTGAAAGTTTGTAATTCCACATTTGTGGAGATAATAAGAAGCCAATTTTCTGTTCTTGCATATTGTTGTTGTTTCTCTATTTCTGTTATGTGTTTGTGGTATTAAGGGGAGCACCCTTCATCAAATGACTTCAACGGGAACACTGGTAGAAAATAGGTCCCTGACAAAAATGGTCATAAGTTTTTACTCATAATGAATCAGAGCTTGAGCCCTTTGTAAATGATATTAATTTAGGTCCTCTTAAAGTACCTAAGAGAGAAAAGGCTGATTCATTAAGGATCAATGGCACCACATCCTACAATCAGCCCCAAAACTGTAAGAAAATACAGTTCTGACAGTCAGTAAAAAAACTCCAACTTTGAAATGGTCCATCCAATCCTTATGATATCTTAGGAGAAGGTTCCAAAATAGGTCCTCAAAATCATTTAATCTTCTCACACAATTAAACCAACAAATGCAATAATTAAAATACAAACAATAGAAAATAGGAAATGTTTTTGGTGATGCAAGATTGCTCAAAGCCCGAGATGCTTCTGCATCAGACACCCTAGGTTACAAAAGATGTTCTTAATGGCTAGAAGGACATCTTCTAGGATTTAGAACATAAACCCCAAACTGGTTCTTCACATAAATGTCCTTAAAGTATTCACTTTGCATACTCTTCCACTTCTTCTTTCTTTGCCTCTTCAAGTCCTTCCTTGATAACACACAAGCTTGTTCTCCATACTGATCTCCAATCGTTTCCATATTTGACAACCCAACTTGGCTACCAAAACTCAAGTTCCTCCTACCAAATTTTGTATCCAGCAAAGGCATCAAGGAAAACTTATTGTCATCCTTTTCAACAGTAAACACATTCTTGACACAGTCATGCATAGCCTTGCAATCATACTGCTAAGGTCTACCAAGCAACATATGACAACTACTCATATTCACAATGTCACACAACACTTGACCCTTATACTGGCCAATCTAAAAATCAACAAGACACTGCTCCCTTACTTCAAGAGCATGGACATCTTGCAACTGGCCAATCTTATAAGGATAAGGGTGCTTCATTGTCTTCATACCAAGTTTCTAAACCATGTCCTCAGCAACAAGGTTATCAGTACTACCACTATCAACAATTACATGACAAAGTTTACCTCCTAATTTGCACTAAGTTCTAAACAAGTTACTCCTCTGACAAGGTTCCACCTTAGTACCAAGTAATTTTCTCTGAATCAACAAGTTCTCAGATCCTGTCTCGGGTTCATTCAATATGCTTTCATTCACCATAGCATTCCTATGATCACCAAACTTCTTTTGTGTACACTCAAAAGCTCTATGTCCTTCTCCACCACAATTATAACAAGTACCCTTAAAGATAATCCTACCCATCTTCTTCTTCAATTCCATAGGTTTATGTTCATCCTCTGCAATTGGTTTATCCTTCATTGAGTGATCAATCTTCTCCTTCCCCAGGGGATTACCATGTTGTCTCCTTTTCAACTTATCTTCTGCCTTCAGAGCATACTGATAAGCATCCTCAACTGAATCAATCTTCATCATACCAATCTCATCTTGAATATTTAATCTCAGACCATTTACATACTGAGCTACCTTTTCCTTACCAAGTTCTCTGTGCCCAAACCTAATAGTAAGTTTGTATAACTCCTGGGTATAGTCTTCAACAGTCAAATCTTTTTTCTTTAGATTCTATAGCTTCTTAAACAAGTCAAGCTTATAGTCAGCAGGTATGAACTTAGCCTTTAACTTAGTCACCATCAATCTCCACTGATTGATCTTCATTTCACCTTCATCTTCTCTATCTCTTTGTAATTCTTTCCACCAAAGACTAGCATGGCCTTTCAACTTAGTTTGTGCCAACCTCACTCTAAGAGGATCTTCAATTTATTCAAGCTCAAAGAAGTCTTCTAACTCACTAATCCAATCAATTAGAGTCTTAGGTATCAAATTACCAAAGAAGTTAGAAACTTCCATTTAGTAGTTATTACTTAACTGAGCTCTAGATCTATGCAACCGACCAACTCTATCTTCACTAGATCTATCCCTCTGGTCATCACCACTAGATCCAGCAGCTTCAAAATCTTTGGCAACTTCCTCATAACTATCATCAGTATGAAGATTCCTTGGCATACCAGCAACAGTCCTCACAATCTCAACAATCATGTCATTCTTCATTAATTCCATCTTAGATCTAAATATGATTTCACCTTCTCTGTAATATTTGATTCCATAGCATCACAAAGATCTGCAATTGCTCTAGGATCCAATCTTCTTGGAGCCATCATCAAAGATTCAAATCCAAAGCAATAATTCACCAACAAGGTCTTGGTGTAAACAACCTAAACTAGTTTACACACTCAAGATCTTCAAGCTCTGATACCACTTGACAGAGGTCAGGTAAGGAGGATCTAATTAAGGACAATCCAAACAAGTAGCAGAACACCACAATGCAGAATTACACAACAAGAATATGTTTTCAACTAAATTTTCATTAACATGCCTGGTTGTAAGTCCTTCCAAGTTAGGGCCAAATACAATCAAAGTATTTATTCTATCCTTCTACCTATTTCAGCTCTGAAAAAAATTAGCAACTAATGGAAACACTAAGGAAAATCTGAACTTGAGCTCGCAAGCCTCCAAGAAATCTCCTTGTCTCCAAGCATGCAAACCACTAGCTCTGTTGTTACAATATTAGATAAATAATATAATCTTCAATATCTCTCAAGATCCAATTATGATTCTACTCTCATGCTACTACCCATCTACCCTAAACATCTACCCAAGCTCTCATTATATAGTCAGCAAAGCCACAAGTCAGCCAATCAGGCTTTAATTACAATATAGGTCCAGCCCAAAGAGAGATACCAAAACTAATGCAAGGATGATCAAAACTTAATGTACCTTTTGATTTAGGTCCTCACATGAACCAAAAACATTCCTTAAACTATGCAAGGCCCCATTTGATCACACATAAGTGCGCAAGAAGAAACACCACATGTTTCACCCGAAAACTAGTAGAAAATAGGTCCCAGGGAAAAATGGGAATAAATTTTTACTCATAATAAATTAGGTCTTGCACTCTTGGAAAATGATATTAATTTAGGTCGTCTAAAATTAATGAAGAGAGAAAATTCTTATTCCTTAAGGATCAACATCACCATCATGCGCAATCAGCACCAAAACTGCAGGAATGACTTCAGCGGGAACACTGGTAGAAAATAGGTCCCCAAGTAAAATGGTCATAAATGTTTACTCATAATGTTTACCTCCTCTTAAAGTACCTAAGAGATAAAATGCTGATTCATTAAGGATCAATGGCACCACATCCCGTAATCAGCCCCAAAATTGCAAGAAAATACAGTTCTGACGGCTAGTAAAACAACTCCAACTTTGAAATGGTCGATCCAATCCTTATGAGATCATAGGAGAAGGTTCCAAAATAGGTCCTCAAAATAATTTCAGATTATCACACAATGAAACCAAAAAATACAACAATTAAAATGCAAACAACAGAAAATAGGAAATTTTTTTGGTGATGCAAGATTCCTTAAAGCCCGAGATGCTCCTGTATCAATTAAAACTATAATACCACAAGGTTTGATGGTAAGTTGCACTCTATAAACATGATATAACATCACATGCTTTCATAAAAAGTTACAATCTTTAAATCTCTAACACTGCATGCTTCCATAATAGGTTGCAATATATAAAACTACAACATCTCAATGTTTAGCAATAAGCAAATTAATACTAATTTTTTATTTAATCTAGAAAAAATATTTTTAAAATAATTTATCTCCTTTTAAGTGATCGAAGTTTATTTAGTCTATATTAAAAATTACTAGTAATATAAAATTTATTCATCATACTTAGATATACTTTTCAAATTGATTATAATATTTATAGAGTCTTATAACAATCTTGAAGCATTTAAGTTGTTGGATATGGGGTCATAGGTTGAAATTTCTCAACCAAAAAATCAAGCTAGTTTATTGTGCGCTACCTCACTGTCACATACTTCATAAGTCATTGAAAATTCCCCTTTTCTTTACATGGTGTAGAATTCTACCCTAAATGGACCAAGTTTATGGCTACCTACCTAATCACTATGACATACCTCGTAACTCATTCAAAATTATGTTATTCACTTCAAGGTGTATAACTCTTCCCTTCCACTACTACCCAGCCTACCTACTCACTATGACATCCCTTGTAACTCATTCAAAATTGTGTTATTCATTACACCATGTATAACTCTTCCCTTCCACTACTACCTAATAAAATTTTATACTTCACTTATCTCTGAATCTGCACTTTTGAAAGAACTCACCAATAAAATGACCTAGTTTATCGAACCCCTCCTAGTAATTGACATACCTCATAACTGATTCAAAATTATGTTATTCATTACACAGTGTATAACTCTTCCCTTCCACTATTACCCAAAAAAAATTTATACTCAAGGAAATATCCATCTAAAGAAAATTCACCTATAAAATTAACTAGTTTATCAGACCCTACCTAATTACTAAGAAATACCTTGTAACTCACTCAATATTTTTTATTCATTATACCATGTGTAATGTTTCCCTCCAGCTAAATTTGAAATCCTCCACGAGATCTCTTATTTATACCAACCCTCTACTTTCCCTTCGAACCATTAGGTTTCATGTTACCTGAGATTCTAAGGTGGGTAAGCCCTCTATGTTTTTGGTCATAACATCAGTTACAAATGATATTTCAAGTTTAGGGCCATAAGAAATCCATCCATGCTTACCAGATCTACTAGTGTTGTGGAAAATGGAACCCTTGGGAGTGTTTTCAATAGAGAATATTGGAATCCCTTTTCACTGGTGGAAAAATTCTTATGATTTTGTTGTTTACATTGTTTATTCAAACGAGTCTAAAAATGTATATTTCATCCTCGAAATGGCCTTCAGTATTGAAGCCCCTGGCATTCTGAAATTGGGGAGCTAATGAAAGAAGGGAATGTAAGTGTTGGCATGGATGAGGATTCGATGAGAAGAATCACTGTCGAAAGCAGGGAGGTGTTGTAGGAGATAATAATCCCTCTTTGGAATGGAATTCAAGTGTTGTGATCCTCATTTTGTCCCATGCTGATTTATCTTGGCCTTCTCAAAGTCATTTCTCAGGTAGTACTATAAGAAGTAGGAAGGTTTGATCAACATAATTATCAATATGTAATATATTTAAGCATTAATGATCAATTCTACTTCTTTTTTGGAATGCTCTAGTAGATGAAATCATCCCAGCTTCCCAATGTTAATGAATGACATCCCAGAATCTTAGCGCTTGTGAAACAAATTTAGTCATTGATTTCTTGTGCTTGTTGTACAGACTTATTACCCCCATGTATATTGTACTTGAAATTAAAAGTAGTAGGGATATGTTCTCGCCCTTCTTAGGATGATCAAACTTCTAGACCTTCTCTTAATTTCATTTCTTTTCTTTTAGTAGGTAGATTATTTTGGGCCTTGTTGGCATGCCTCCTGAGATTTGTCTTTAGGCCGGTGAGAGAGAAAGCTCAAAGTAGGATACAACTGCTTCAGTTGTGGTATTGTGACCTACTATAAAATTAAACACCTTCATCCTTAATGGGGTGAAGGAAAAAGAGCATGTAAGAGCATTCCTCTATTAGTCCTCACAGATTTCACAAAACTTTCATGACATGTGGTGGGAAGCTCTCAAAAGAGAGGTAAAATAAAGTGCTTTGAGTGGAATCCTTTCTAGAACCCAGTTAAGTAGTAAGCCACCTATTCAACCATGTTAAACCAAACTGACTGTAGGTAGATTATCTAGAATTTTTTCTATGAAAGGCTTGAAAAAATGCCCTCAAACATACACTCAATGTTTAACTCTCAGGACTATTGATTGAAGTGAGTGTTGTGCTTGTTTATTTTATTTATTAAATTCAAATTTCATGATGTAAGTGTCATCAAAAAACTTTTAATCTCATATTTTGAAAGTTTTCCATCAAGGACAATAGGTCCTTAGAACCAAGAATTCTACATCAATATCAACAATCTTAACCATAGAGATAAATATTTCTCTATCAAACTTCATCTCAAGGAAACAATTCAATCTTAGAAAGACCTACAATAAAAATTTGAATCACACTCCAAGAATTTCAAAACAATAGTAAAATGTCATAGCTACCTCTGCATACACTTGGTTGTAGACCAGTAACAAGATCTTAAACAAGAAATCAAGTAGATGACCCTTTTCCATCACATACCCTCCATGGGAGATAGAACCCTAAATCAATACCTTTGAGTGTACAAAGCCATTCATATTTTATGATGTTTATCAACAAGCCCATGGATCAAAATTATTTCAAGATGTAAGAGAAGAAGAGATGGGAAGCATTGAACAAGATGCATATGCCTCACATATTATATTAAACATGGCTTAAAGAAACCCCCTAAAGTATTTAGAGATTCTTTTGAAGAAAGGATTTAAACTTGCTCTAGGGTTTGATATTTCTACAATATGGCTTGAAAATCCATTAGCCAGAAATGACACAACCCCACAATGTCAAGTGACTACCGAAGTTTCTCAAATAATGTTTGTGCTAGAGTACTCTCAAACAATGTCATCTCAAGTGACAATGCAAGTTGGTTCATCTTCTGCATGTGGACTAAATCAAAATCAAATGACATTTCAAGGAATTTAAACTAGTCAAAACATAAGCAACTCCCAAATTGGTTCATCTAATGTGGCTAGTTCATCCTAAACCGCACCATTGACCACTACTACTTTGAGTGCCCCTATCACATCATTGGCAAGCCAAAACCACAACAAATGATTTTCTAACACTTAAGCAACATAATCTCTTTCACCCAGATTTGAGCATATACCACAAAAAAGACAACTAGGATCATTTTTTGGTAGTCCTATGTTCAATCAACCCCCTCTAATGGTTTGGTATTTTTTCCAACCAATATCTCAACAATAACAACCCTTCAACCAAAATCAATCCAATTTTCAACATAATTTACCATTTTGTAGTCAGAATCAAAATCTTCATAGGTCGTACATACCCACCACATATTTTCAAAATCCTAGACAAACCAAATCCACCACTTGCTATAGCACAACCTAACTCTAGAAATGTCTCACAAAATCAAACTAACATGTTGATTCAATAGATGCAAGTAATGCAAAGTTAGTTGCAAAAACTTGAAAACCAGGGATAGATGGAACCATGGAGGACTTGTACCCTTACCCCTTCGATCACTTGATACTCATGCCTATTTTTCCTTCACCTTTTGTGGTGCCAAAGTTTTACAAGTATAGAGGTTGCTCATGATGAATCATACCTTATGTGACTCTTTCAACATAGCTTAGCTTGACCAAAAATGGAATGATTTTTGCACTTACCTCATGATATGCAATCTTGGGGGAATTAGCTAAGAAGTTTATAGCTCACTTCTATCATAACATTAAACATAAGGTTAGTATTAAAGATCTATGCAATGCTAAGAAAAAGGAAGGTGAGTCTTTATCTAACTTTCTACATAGATGGAGAAGCATTGCTAACAAGGTACCTTATGACATTCCATAATAGGACATCATAATCATGTTTTTCGATAATATCATTCTAGACATGGCTTATATTGTTGTGCTTCAACTTGCACCCAATTTCAAATATTTGATTGAACGAGGTATCCAATGTGAACAAAACCTAATAAAGAAGGGGATCCTTGCTAATCCTAATCATCCCAACACTACTAAGAATCCTATTGATAAATCTAAGTGGTGGAACAAAAATAAGAATGTCACCAATAATGGTGTCATTGATGTCAAAATAGTGAACTACGCCCAACTAAAGATCTCTTTAAAAGGGGCACCTATGCAAAACTAGACACTAGTAATGTAGAAACTATTGGCAAATACACCAATGCAAACTACTATTGCAAATGTTCAAGCTACTAAGATATCTCAAAACTAACCCAATGTAGGCAGGTATACTAATGCATTCATTTGGGTGAAAATTTTTATATTTGACTACTCAACTAGCCAATAAAAATAAAGTATTAATTTTTTAGACACAAGCATTATAGTTTATTATTAATTTTTATTTTTGAATAGTTTAAAAATATAATTTTCCTGATTTTTTATTGGTTACAGTAAGCATGAAAATCATTTTCTTTAAAAAAAAATTTACAAAATTTAACAATCAATTTTTTTAAAAAAATATTTCTTAATAATATTATGGATGTAGCTACTTCTTTCTATAAGGCTCTAGCAGATGGTTTTGAATGGCATCCTACATTACTTCGTATCCAGACTTATGAAATCTTCCCATTTTCCAGATATTAAAGTTGTTATAGAAGGCTAAGCCCTTAAATTCTATATTTGTTGTCCAGAATCTTAGCGCTTGTGAAACCAATTTATTCATTAATTTATTGTGCTTGCGATACAGACAATTAATTTTAAGGCTCAAGAATTTGAGGGTTGCAGTGCCTTTGATCAAGGATAGATCATTTTGTGCATACAAGACTTACTACAGTAACGAGGTCTTTCCTATGTGTTGAAAAAAATCATTTTTGGGTATTTATATCCTATTCTGTTCTGTTACCTGATACCCTATATGGTTCGATCTTGGGATCTTTCTTTCACAAGAGTAACTATTGGATTAAAATTTCAAAGATACATCAGTATATTTGAAACCCTATAAGTCCAAAATCTATAGCACGGATTTTTGTGACATTAAATGATAATTTGGATTTGGTTGTTTCTATTTGTAGGAAAATGGATATGATGAAAAAAATATTGTCAATGATAATACCTCAGGTAGGTATTAATGCATTTATATTTTATAAGCTTCGTTTGGTATGCATGCAATCTGACTAAAACTTTACTTTGTCTACTTTTGTAGACATTGACCTTTTCTTTCATTAACTTCTCTTTCTCTAGGTTTGTAGAAGGTTTGCATCTTTACATTCTCACTTTTTCTTCTACTTAAGCGTAGTTGATTGTCTAGATGTCATTTTTAGAATGCCTCTTTTATTTTATATGACCTCAGTAATAACTCAATAAATGTGATGTTTTATTATTAAAAATAGGAAATATGAAGCATAAAAGAGAATGCTTTTTTTTTCTAGGATAGTTGTGGGTAGGTTGTGAGGCCCTACCCTGAGTCGATCATAGCATTTCATTTACTTTGATGAAAGACTTATTGTTTGATACATTATGTTAATGTATTATGGATTTAGACCCTATATGATAGAGATTTGATATCACTAGATTTTGATGCACTTTATTTTATGTTGCTTTCTGTACTTTTGGTGATGATATCGTGATATTTTTATGCTTTCATCATGGATATTTGACATATATGATTACAATGATAATGCAATTGAGTATTTTTATTAATGTGAATTATTTGGAAAAATGACAATTGAATTCATATTTTGATGAGACGTGATCATATTCTAATTGAATGTTAGGTGCTTAAATGTTATTTATATATGCATGTAGTTTCATGAGGAAAATGTATTGGAAAGGTGTTTCTATTATGTTGATCTATGTGTGGATTATGTGGAAATTTTAGTTAAATTCTAAATTATTAAATGATGTCCATTCTCATTTATTTTATATGCAAATGATTTCTTGGACTACTAATATTCAAATAAAGATGTGTAGGAAAGTGACCATGGAATTATTTAGAGAACTAGAGCCAAACCTATGTGTGATAGTGAAGCCAAGGTTACACCGATTTGAAGAGAAAATAAATCATATATGTGATGTATTTTATTTGTAAGTATGGATGCTTGCACATTTTTTCAATTTTCATTTTTATTAATTATGTAAATTCCTAAATGGACATGCCATGTGTATTTTGTGATGTATATTTTTGTGGTGTCACTTGACACTTGTGTTGTGTGTGAGTTGGAAATGACATGTCCATTTGAGGGAGATTGTATAAAACTAATTATTACAAGTACCTTGTAGTGTTCCCATGTAGGGAACTTGGTTAGAGAGCATTGGGTGTGGCAAAACCAAGTTGATCCCATAGGTAAAATTTAGGTGGATTTTGAGGGGTCAAATGGACTCTTGAGGTTGAGTTTGGGCTTATTTTATCAAGCCCACTTGATATACCTATAGGTAAGGGTCATTTTTTAAAAATAGGACCACTCATATTTGACTTGGGAGTCCTTTCAAAAGTTGGGTTTCCAAGATGGACTAAAATCAACTTTTGAAAAGTTGGTCTTGGGTGGAAAAACTTTCCTTTTGTTTGTATGTAACTTGTTCCCTTTTTGAAGTCACCTTTTCTAATTTCAAATTTTAGAAACATTGTAAGAGGTTGGGAAGATAAACTAATAGAAAATCATCTCTTCTTCCAAGAGAGTTGGAAAGTGTGTGAGAATTATTTTAGAGGAGCTTTAGAAAAAAATTGTGTCATTCACCCACTCTCCAATTTTTGGAGAGAACTAGAGTTTTAGTGAAGGAATTTTCTAAGGAAGAAGGATGAAAGGATTTGGGTAGCTATCCTTCAACTTATCACTTTACCATAGCTTGGATTAGAGGTTGGTTCTATTTCTCATGTAGTGAACTATATGCATTTTGTGTGTTGAGGAAACTAAGTTCTTATGTAGCATTATTTTTTCATTTATGCGTTGGAATGGAGCTCTTGATTATTTTTTGTTGTTATGTATTTGAATATTTTTTCTTTTATATTTGGTGGGAGTGAAAGTACAAACTCACCCTTAGGAGGGAAGAGTAGCCTTGGGGTAAATGGAACTTTATGACAACCCATTGAGTGTAGAGTCTCTCTTCTTGGAAGAGAGGTTCATAAGCACAAATTATGGGGTCCATGTAGCTATCATTTTGTTGTAAATAGGGATCATAAGGGGAGTTTTGGCTTGTGGCCATCAGGGGTCATAAGAATTATTATTGGGATGAGAATTTTGCAAAATTAAATTTATGTGTAGGCCTTTTGGAGGAATTTGTCACTATGTATTTGCATCCTTCACCTATTGGGTACTTGGTCCACTTTCACCCCTATGCTAAAGTCACATATAATGAATTTGTACAAGCCTTGGGTTGGGAGTGTTGGAATTTTTTTTCCTATGTTTACTACTAACAATTGTCTTCACATATGTTTATTTTCTCAATTGATCTAGTTATGGATGAATTGGTGAAGACTTATTACATGGATAGTGATTGGAAAACTCATATAGTTGATCTCAGTAGTTGTAGTATATCTTTAGTGTGGAAATGAATTAAACCTTGCGAGACTAGGGAATTTCAGAAGACAAATGGGAAAGTACATACTATGTGATGGAAGAGTACTAGTATTATTGGTGACATCATTTGCATGACGTGTACCTCAATGAAGATATATTTGGATGATGACCCAATAGTTGTAGCTCATTCCTGATCTTAATTATGCATGTATTAATTTGTTGTAGCTAACTATTTCATGATTATAATTTTTGTAATTTTGTTAAGGATGTCGTGTGTATCTTTGTATAGGTCTATGTAATGTCTTATGGGTGAGGTCCTATAATTGGCCGACCCCATAATTATAATGTAACCTGTATATAAGGAACTATTTCTTTATGATTGAAATATTAAGGAAGATGGGAAATTTGCAAGGACCATTGATGTAGAGCAGAGGTTGTGCATTAATGCACAAGGAAGGGACTATTTTGGTAGAGGTTAGTTTTGGAATTTAGTTTAGATAATGTTATTGTAAATCTTTTAGATCTTTGGATAGTGAGTCCTGAAGGTGGATTTAACCTTCCTTTGGTTAAGTGACCAAGTTGTGAGCCATTATAATAAAACTGTTAGCACTCTAAAAAAATTTCATGGCTCTAGCCCTTTTCTCCTGGTCTCTGTAGTCATTTTTAGGTCTCTGGCTTAAGCCTTAGTTCAAATTTTTGAAAAACAAGCCGTTGTATGAGAAATCTTTTGAAAAACCCTGACCCTGTTCTATTTTTGTGTTACCTTTTTGGGTCACTTCAAAGTCCTAAAATGCAGGTGCTTTATGTTTTTGGTTGGCCCCCATTTAAATTCTTCCTCATTTTTACCCTTGGCAGCCTTTAATATTTCCTATGGTCCTCAGTGCCTAAATTTTCCTAAAAAGCCTAAGTCTTACACTTTACTTTTTCTTATGTTTTGGCTTAATATTTTCCTGGGCTCGGCTCTAAAACCATCTTGATCCTATGGTTGTCATGAAAGTGCAAGATTTTTGTCAGAGGCTTGTGCTTTTGAGATGACCATTGATTCTCTTTCATGACGTTTCCTTTCTTTGCATATGGGTCCACTGCTACGTGTACACAATTGGTAGCTTTTTATTGGTCAAGGGTGGTGAGTTGGATATAACATGTCAGGAGGGCCTAGTATCTCAATCAGAAGATTCATGATTCGACGGCTAGCATGTAAGTGCATAGAATCTTTTGAGCCTTTCAGATCTTGCGCCAGCTATCCGATCTTCCATGTAGTATAATGTTCTCGGTGGGCCTTAATTGCCATGTAGGCATAGTTAGCAGTCTCTTGTTGGTCCATGAGGTAATGACTTGGTGTTTGTCAGTGGGACCTAGTTTCTAGATGCATCAGAGGGTCCTGATGTTGTCATTAAAACAATGGTTGGCATAAGTTCTTATGAGATGTGTCAGAGGTTTAAGATCTTGCGCCGACCGTTGATTTCATATCTTGTCAGAGGGTTGTCAGGGTAGGGTAAGATTCTTCATCCAATGGTTGTCTCATGATCTAAAGAAATCTTTGAGGGCTATGCAAAGATGAGACAACCGTCGATTTACTTGATGCGGGCCCAATAAATTTTCTCAGTCCTTTTGGTAGTTTGGATAAGTATTTAGTAGTCCTGATAAATGTTCAAAGGTTTCTCTTATTCATGTGGAAAGGTGGCGATACTCTAAATATTTTGGAGATTTGGCAAACAAGCATTCATGTTGTTGCTAGATGATTTGGTGGAGGTAAAAAGTGTTCTACAAACTGGCCAAACTCTTCAGTCGCTAGTTCACCAAATGTGACTGAGGTCATATTAAAAGGTTAAGGTATAAAGACCATCAAAAGGGATGATTTGACGGTCATGTCTTAAAGATAGCTCAGATTTAAACATCGACCACCGATTTGCTACTAGTGCTTGGAAATGACTGTTTGATTTCAAATTCAAATTTGTAGAGGGTTTCTTGTGACCAAAAGGACCAAAATTGAATGCAAAAGCGATTGGAGTTGGTAAGAGATGATTTTTTTTCCATTGCAGTGTAGTCTAGGGTGTGTTGTGATCATTTGTAGGGGGCTGTACTATGTTTTTTGTGCTTGAGGTGTGTTGCAGGTGGCCAAAAAGGGTTGAAAAATTCAGAGTTCCATGATTTCCAGTACTTTCCTAGAGATCTATCATAAGTGCAAATCTTTCTTAGGCATGGCCAACTAGTTTTCATCCCCTATAATAAATTTTTGACTGTTTCAGTTGGTTTGGTGGGTGAAACCCTAACCCTAGTCATCCATAGCTTGTTGCAACCTATTTTGGGTTTCCAAGATGACTAGGGAGTATATATTGTAGCATTTTTTATTTTTTAAGGGTTCCAAAACTTTCTTTTTGGTCCCTGGTTGTTGTTGATGGTATTATACTGAACAAGGAGAGCTTTTTTTCAATGTTTTGTTTTCTCTTTACATTTTGTTGCCCTGGTAATGTATTGATTTTGAAAGTTAATGAGAATATACTTAAATTCCTATCTCAAACTTTTGATTGTCTTCTTGTTCTGATTATGGACTCATATATGTTAAGGTCACAAAGTGGATTAGCATATGGTAAACAAAGAGTATTGTGAGATCAGCTTGGAGTTCCTAACAAAGTTAGGATTAAAGCCTTTAGGGTGATTTCAGTAGGTTCATTGTTGGATTGGAATTTGATGGTCAGGTTTGGGAGTGAGGGGAGTAATAGGCAAAGCACTTACTTTGAGTTCATATGTATTTTAATTAAGGTTTTAGTTGATATATGTTGTTAGGTGACTCTTTTCCCTTGGATAAAGTACTAGTTTATTCTTTGGAAGCAGTCCATCATCATCAATCACACACACATTCAAATGATAAAATCTTTCAATCAGTTAGTAAAGGGTATAATGGTATATTATTTTGAGACTCCTTTGGAGAAGTGAATCAAGGGTACACCCACCTGAGCATTAAGGGTCAAAGTGTAGGAGGATCTCATTATTGATCCTTGTTAATTGACCCTTTTCCTTGTAGACTCTGAAGTGGTGATATGGTCAAAGTTATATTAAAGTTATCCATGAAAGTATAAATCTACAAGTTGAAGATCAAAGGGAACTCCCAACAAAATGGTGACTCTGCTGGGGAGAGTCTAGAGATAAAATTTTTCAAAGTGCACTCTTGTTTTCATTTTGCATTCAGTTGAAGGATTTCCCACTTTGGTGGGTGGCAACTCAAAAGGTTGAGAACCAGTGTCATAAGTAAAAGATGGACAAAAGAAGAAATACTAGGTCCTTTGTCAGAAGAAATCTCGCGGTCACTCTGGAACAATTACCTAGACAGGAGAGGAAGAGTTGGATCAAAATGAATGGTGTGTCTACTAGTGCTCCCATAAGAGAACAAAGAAATACTAGAGGTAGAGCACCACATGTTTCCTCAAGTGAGGAAGGTTCACAAGATAGAGTTTCTAGATCAGATGGTGGTTGCTCTGAAGATAAATTTTATGATACCCCAGAGGCTGTATTTCAAGACAAGGGTTCATTACCTACAGGTCAAGATGAACAAGCTAGAGAGATGGGTTTTGAGATTGATTTAGATCTTGATGAAGATAATTTAAGAAGAGAACCCATAAGACCAAGGAAAGTTGATTTTTGATATCAAAATCTCACTAATATTGATGTTTCATCAGGTTCTGATGACATTATGATAGACCTAGATGATTTAAATACACTAAGGTTGTAGTTGGCAGAGCAAGATGCCATACATAAGAGATTACAAAAGGAGGGAGAAGATGAAAAAGTTAACACTCTAATAGAAAGGTAGTCTCTCCTTAGAAAGATTAATGAAATGAAGGAGAGAAACAAGATGCTTGCTTCTGCTCCTAGGGTAATGCAACATGATGTTTTTGGTGATCTTGAAGCTCTAAGAAGTGAGTAGGAACACTTGTTGCAAGACCATGAGTTTGATGAAGAGGGCCCTATAATTAGACAAGTGAAAAGTTATGCTCCATTTCCTAAGGGTAAGAATGGACATGAGATCATTAGGCCTACTATAGTTATTAATGAAAAAGGAAAGCAGAAGATGGTGGGTGTCCAAGAAAGCAAACCGGTGACAATACCAGGGATCCCACCACCTAAATCAAATAGGGAGACAGAGATAGAAAGAAAAACAAGAGAGGATGAGGCTCTTTCTCAAGAGTTGGAAAGAGCTGAAGTTGATGCTGCTATTGTAGAGAAGAGAAGAAAGATCTAGTTCTTGAGGGCTTCATCAGCTAATGTTCATGGCCCTTCTGCTACTAAACTAGGTATGCCATCTATGAACACTACTGTTCCACTTAGCAATGCTACTACTAGTAATCTAATTCCTAATGTATCTACCAGATCATTTGTTGATCCTAATAGACAGTCAAATGTGCAAGTGGGTGGGAATGTAGATAAAAATAATAATTCTAGTGGGAATACTAGTTTAGGATTTCAAAGAAGACCTATGCAATTGGAAGGCTATAAGAAAATTAGTTTTGATGGGATACCAGGCTACCCAAATGCATTTCCAAATGATATAAGAGATAAGGTACCTAAGTTTTCTAGTAATAATGCTATTAGTTGTGAGGAGCATCTTAGGTTATTTGTTGATATGCTTAATGATTATGAGGTAGACCATGAGGATGTAGTCATGAAACTGTTTGTTCAATCTCTAATGGAGGATGCTAGAGATTGGTTTAAGAGACTTCTTGATAAATGTATTGATACTCAGGATTACTTTGAGAGATGTTTTAAAGAATAGTATTGTGATAGGCCTAATCCTAGTTTCATGTTGAATGAATTCAATACCATAAGGAAAAATCAGAATGAGTCTATAGCTGATTTCAACATGAGATTTTAGAAGGGTATGCATAAGTTGTTCCAAGTTATGTGGTTAGATGACAATGTCTATCTGACCACATAATTCAATGCATTTGATGGAAAGATGAGTTATTTATTGAGGGATAAAGAACTAAGAACTTTGAGAGATGCTTTTAGGATTGCTGTCAATATTGAGAACAATATGAAGATATCAGGGAAGTTGGGTGGGAAGAGAGATGACCCTAAGCTGTTTGGGGACAAGAAATACAAAAAAAGAAAATGGTAGGAATGTTGGAACTAGGAGGCAAGAAGAAGATAAATTGGATAAGGTTCTCAATGCACTGAAGGATTTGAAGGCACCTAAAAATAGGAACATCAGTGCTCCTACCAATGAAAGGCCTTAGTTCAACAACAATTTCAATAAGCATAATAGATTGCAGAACTACCCCTACAACACCCAATGGAAGGATGGAAAGCCTATTGTCCCTAGTGCAAGAGGAAATAATGATAGAGGTGTCTCTGACCTTGTACAAAAAGCTTCAATAAATGTCATGGAGGACATACCTTGGTGTGTTGCATGCCAGTCCCCTCATTCTGCAGAGCATTGTGTGGTTGCACATTCTATGGTTGCAAATCAAGATTGTGGCAATGAGGAGATGGATCAAGAAGAAGATCAAGATGATGTTGGATGCAACATGGCTACTTCATATCTAGGATATGAAGATTATTCTAATTTTTATGAAGAAGCAGATGTAAATGTAAAGAGACACAATCCGGCCCTTTTTCATCAAGAGGTTTTTTCTGATAGTGAAGACATTGATAAGAAGACATGTAACATGAACTCTTCTTCTAAGCCAGTAAATTTAAGAAGACCTTCTAGAGAAGAGATGGATAGGATTACTGCAAAAATGATTGCCCAGCTATAGGAATGTTTGTAAAGACTACCAACTCCAGAGAGCCTAATGAGAACAAATCAAAAGGTGATCACATGGTGAAATTCAAGAATGTAAAAGGTAAGAATTATGAGCCTAAGGGAGTTGGATTTGAAAGATTTTCTAGTGAGATTAAGAAGCCAACTAACACAGTGGCTAAGATTGAAAAGATGAGGGTGGCCAATACACCTAATGTATTAGATAAGCAAAAGAATACTAAGGCAGTGCAGATTGAGATTCCTTACTCTGCTCCTGTTGATATGTTATCTGTATTGTCCCAAATTACAGTCAAGGTTCCATTGTCAGAATTGTTGAGGATCCCTGAACAAAAAGAAAAACCTATTGCATGGGTAGATAATGTTCATAGCAATGATGTTGCATGCAATGGATCTCAAGATAAAGCTTTGAAAGGTGTTGCTACTTAGGGAATTGTATCTCAAATTCCTCCTATATATTTGGACAGTTCTATCAATGCTAGCCTTGAAAACATTGATGCATTCTTTTTAAGTGTCCTTGTGAATGGAATGAAATTAAGAAATTGTATGATTGATAGTGGTGCCTCTAATACTATTATGCCTTTTAAGATTATGGAAAAAATGGGCCTTAAAGTTGATACAGTTCAAGGTAGATGTTGTGCAATGGATCAAAGGGAGGTACCAGTTATTGGGACTATCAATGCAATGCCATATAGGTTGGAAACATATCCAGAGAAAGAGTTAACAATGAGTGTTTTGGTGGTGGACATCCCTCCTCATTATGGGATGCTACTATCTAGAAGGTGGAGTGCTGCCACGGGTGGAAGTTTACAGTGTGATCTATCCTATGCCACTTTCAAGATTGATGATCAGTTTGTCAAGATTGAGTGAGAACCAAGAGTATACCACATGATTAAGAGAAGTATTGATAATGAAACTACATGTTTTGTGGATACTGATATTAATGCTTTTAGGGCATAGATCCCTGTACTTGAGAAGGAACCTATTTTGTCACCTATCTTTGTTGAGGTAAGTGTTATTTCTATGAAGGGTGATTTGTGGGTAATGTACTTTGATGGTGCAAATTGCAAGGATGGAGTAGGAGTAGGTATTTTACTTATTTATCCTAATGGAAACACCTACAAATTTTCTTTCACATTGAATTTATTTTGTACCAACAATATAGCAGAATATGAGGCATTGTTGTTAGGAATGAGGTTGGCACAAAAGCATGTTATTAAGTGTTTAAGTGTTGTTGGTGATTCTAAGTTGGTGGTGTCCCAAGTTAGGTCAGTATATGCTTCCAAGAACAAAAGGTTAAAACAATATAGGAATGTAGTTTGGGATTTGATTGAACATTTTGATGCCTTCAACATTGGATGGAAGGATAGGAGTAATAATAAGATGGCTGACTTGTTAGCCAATATTGCAATCAATCCCAATGATATTACATTTACTGGTATCTCTAAAGTTGAAATTCAGACTAGACCTATTGTACAAGACAATATTGAAAATTGGCAAGTTTTTGATGATGATAATGATATTTTGAAGTTTATGAGTTGTGATGATCAATATCATGGTCAGGAATTTGATTTCTCAATTTTGGTTGAGTCAGTAGAAGGAAAAGAGGTTGTCTTTGGCAATTAGGTCATTCAGCTTAGAACTAACAAGGTGCCCAAGGGGCTTGTTGTTTTGGAGACTCTCTTTGATAACCAGGATAGAGTTCAAAAGAATATCAAAAGAGAGGATCATGCTGATCTAGAAGAGATAAATCTTGGAACACATGAGGTACCTAAGAAGGTATACATTGGTAGGGACATGTCTCACAATGTGAGGAAATCTCTGATTGAATTACTAAGAAAATCTAGGCATGTTTTGGCATGGTCATATGATGACCTAAAGGTTTATAGAGAAGACTTGTTTCAACATATCATTCCTTTGAGGGAAGATGCTAAACCTTTTCAGAAAAAACAAAGGCCTATAAATCCCACTTTAGCACCGAAGATGCAAGAAGAGTTGATGAAGTTAAGAGATGCTAGCATTATCAAGTCCATTAGGCATTCTTCTTGGGTGTCAAACCTTGTTCCTATGAGAAAGAAGAATGGTGACATCGGGCTTTGTGTGGACTTCAGGAATTTGAACATTAGCTCATTAAAAGATAACTATTGTCTACCCAATATGGAATCTATGTTGCAGAGAGTGACCAGATTAGAATTGATGTCTATGATGGATGGTTTCTTTGGTTACAATCAGGTAATTATCAAGGAATCAGAACAATTCAAGACAACTTTTACAACACCTTGGGGGACATATGTTTATGTGAGAATGCCTTTTGGTCTCACAAATGCTGGTGCTACTTTTTAGAGAGCAATGGATGTTGCTTTTGCAGATTTTATTGACAATTTCCTTGTTGTCTATCAAGATGATTTAACTACCTATTCCAAGAGAGAAAAGGACCATTGTACTCATTTAGAGAAAATATTTGTAAGGGCTTTGGAATATGGCATTTCATTAAACCCAAGGAAATGTGCATTTGGTGTCATTGAGGGCAAGTTGCTTGGCCACTTAGTTGGGAAGCAATTAGTGAGAATTGACCCTGAGAGGGTAGAAGCTATTGATAAGGTTCAGAGGCCCAAAAATATTAAAGGAATTCAATCCTTCTTTGGTCAGGTCAATTTCTTAAGGAGGTTTGTGACAAATTTTGTAGAGGTTACCAGACCTATTTCTAAGATGTTGAAGAAGGGATCTACTAGTACATGGGAGGGTGAGCCCAATGAGGCTTTCAAAAATATCAAGTAGGCTACCAAAGATGCACCAGTGCTTAAGGCACCTAATTATAGTGTCCCAATGCACATCTTTTCCTTTGCATCTTTTCACACTATTTCTGTAGTTTTGTTATAGAAGAATAAGGGTGGATTTTAGTAGCCTATTGCATTCTTCAGTAAATCTTTGCAGGCTACTGAATTGAAGTATGACATAAATGAAAAACAAGCTTATGCACTTGTGAAGGTAGTCAAGGCTTTTAGGTGTTACTTGATGGGGGTAGTTGTGATTGCTTTTGTGCCAAGTGCAGCTGTGAAGGATATTTTCTCACAACAAGAGGTGTCTGGGAGAAGATGTAGATGGATCAATAGGATCCAAGAATTCAACATTGATATCCAAATTACTAAATTGGTTATAGGAGAAGGATTGGCAAAAATGATGGCCAAATCCAATCTTGATGCAAATTAGATAAATCATTCTAAGTTGATTACACATGTGATATGGATAATTGTGTTGTTGGATACAATTGTCTGAAGAAAATTGCTACTCAAATTATGTATTGTCTTTGATGTCACACAATGCCATAGTCCGCAACAATCAGTACCTACCGAGCTCAGTCGGTCTGCTTGGCATTAAAATTAGTGTTTACCGAGTTCACTCGATTATCAAAGAAAAATTAGCATTGACCATGTTCACTCGATTGTCAAAGAAAAGTTAGCATTTATCGAGTTCACTCGGTTATCAAAGAAAAAGGATTATCAGTGTTTACCGAGTTCTCTCGGTCTCCAAAAGATTGTAGAAAATTTCATTATGGTCACCGAGCACTGTCAGCCCTTGAAGGATCGTTGCAAATAAAGTTTGCTTAATTCAGCTGACTATTATACTAAGTAATGCCGATTTACCAAATCTAAAATCATATAAATAAAAGGTCAAGTGTGAAAAATATAGAAGAGATATAGAAGAAGATATATAGAAGAAAGACAGGAAAGGTGTGTGCAAAATTGTGAAGGATGACCAGATATCCTTGAGGAGCAGTAGAGATATATTCGATCAGGAAGGATCTCACTTATACAGAATAGAGATCTGTAATCAGCAAGGCAGTTGCATTATTATATAGGTCATTTTCATTGTTACCTTTTTATCATTGTAACAGTGAATTCTAAATCTCTTAACCGAGTTGGTTTAACAACCATATTGTAAATCCTCTAACAAGGTGACAATTCCATTGAATTATTCTCAAGACCTCTTACCAGGCCACTCCTAGCAGGGTGATAAAATCCTCTAACAAGGTCACACCTAACAGTGTGTTTTGTAACCTTTTACTGGGTTGGCTTCTAACCGGGCATCACTTCAGAAAAGTGAAAATCAATATCTAGATACATTGGTGGTTTTTCCCATATTGGGTTTCCATGTTAAATCCTATGTCTCTTGTGTTCTTAATAGTTATCTTAATCATATACAAGTGGTGATGAATATCTAAAAAAATAATTTTACTAATACTCTCTGCATCTACCAAGTTACTGCAATCTATTTACCGAGTGTTAATTAGATAATATTCATTAAGATATCCTAAGGGATCTGGAAAGAAATAATAGTGAAGTGTTTTATGGTTGATTGATTCACCCCCCCCTCTCATTCACTTCATCCATATTCCATCAATTGGTATCAGAGCTTTTGGTGCTTGCAGGAAGGGTTTCAAGCACCTAAGCTAAAGATCAGGATGTCTTACAAGAGAGAAATTCCAAAGCTCAATAGAGATAACTTTTCAACATGGCAAGGTCTCATGAGGCTTCATCTGGCTTCCATTGGTGATTCAAGATGCAAATACATTGATGAAGAATACACAGTTCCTACTGGCGCATTAACTGTTGAAGACATTGCAGAGAAAAAGAGTCATAACACCATGATGATAGACATTGCATCAGCTCTCAGCTATGAAGAATTTGATGAAATTAAAGAATGCACTACTGCATATGAAATGTGGATCAAACTGAAGAAAATATATGGTGGTGATGCAAATGTGAAAAGAGCCAAAGCAGAAAGCCTAAGAGGACAGTTTGACAAGATGAATATGAAAGAAGATGAAAACATTGCAAAATATGTTGAAAGGATCAAAGCAAGTGTTAGTGCAATTAGAGCTTCTGGAGGAACAATCACTGATGAAACTGTTATAAGCAAGGTACTCAAAACATTACTCCCTATCTATGCAATAAGAGTATTAGCTATTCAAGAAAGAAGATGTGAAGCAAACCACAATATAACTTTGGATGCTTTAGTTGGAAGATTGACAGCCTTTGAATTAGACAACTATGACAACTATGTTCCAATTTCCAAAAATATTGAGTCAGCATTTGAGGCCAAGGTTTCACTAAGGAAGAACAAGAAAATAAAAGAAGTTCAGTCAGAGAGTGAAGAAGTATCAGAAGAAAGTTCTGATAGTGATCTTGAAATTGTAGAAGCACTACTTGCAAAGAAGTACTCTAAAGGGAAAGGTAAATATAAAGGTAAAACTCCTTTAATATATTTTTCATGTGAAGAAATTGGACATATTGCAGCTAGGTGCCCAAACAAGTAGGCCAAGGAAGAGAAGAGAGGTCACAAGTACTATGGCAAAAAGAATTTCAAATCATTCAAGGATAAAGGTAAGAAAACATGTTTTATGGCTAAAGATTCTGATGATAGTGAAGAAGAAATTGTCTTTATTGCTATAAAAGATGAATTTGATGATGATGAAGATAAGATGGCACTTATTTCTCATATAAGCAAAGATGATATATTGATAATAGATAGTGGATGTTCACATCACATGACTAGTGACAAGACAAAATTTGAATACCTAGAAGACTGTGATAGTGGCAATGTAAGATTTGGAAACAATGAACCTTGTTGTATAAAAGGAAAATGAAGAATCTCATTAACCAAAGAACTCATATGTGATAATGCTTATTGGGTTGAAGGACTAAAACATAATCTTCTAAGTGTAGCACAGCTAATCAACATTGGTTTCAAAGTTGAATTCATGAATAGTCAAGCAAGATTGCTGGATGGAAAAGGAAAACTCATTGGATTAGGCAAACAAACAAAAGGTAACTTATTTTATCTTGATCTCAGTGAATATTCATGTTTTATTGCTCAAATTGAAGAAATTTGGCTATGGCACAAAAGGTTATGTCATGTGAATTTTGATAACATGATGAAAATAAACAAATTCAAGAAGGTAAGAGGCATTCCTACTTTGAAGAAACCTGATACTGGTCTATGTAAGAATTGTCAGATTGGCAAAATGAGTAAGACTAGTTTTAAGAGTAAGAACTATCAGTCTAAAGAGATTTTGGAAATTGTGCATACTAATTTATGTGGACCTATTGGAATAGAAAGCTATACTAGAGATAAATTCTTTATTCTTTTCATTGATGATTATTCTAGAATGATGACTGTTATGTATTTAAGAGAAAATTTAGAAGCATTTGAAAAGTTCAAATGGTACTTAGAAAGAGTGGAAAAGGAAACAAGGAAAAGATTGAAATGCTTAAGATCAGACAGAGGTGGTGAATTCATGTCCCATGAATTTAACAACTTTTGCATTGAAAGAGGAATCAAAAGACAGGTATCAGCTCCTAGAACTCCTGAGCAGAATGGAATAGCTGAAAGAAGAAATAGATCTATTATGGATTGTGCAAGGACTCTAATGATAGAAAAGAACATCACCATAAAGTACTAGAAGGAAGCTATCAGCACTGCAGTTCATACCTTGAACCAAGTACAATTGAAGAAAGACACATTCAAAACTCCTTATGAGTTATGGTATGGCTATAAACCCAATGTAAGCTACATGAAAGTATTTGGTAGCAAGTGTTATATATTAAAAAATCTAGAAGAAATAAATTTGATGTGAAAAGTGATGAAGGAATATTCCTAGGATATTCTAGCAAAAGTAAGGCATACAAATGTTTGAACTTGTCTACTCACAAAGTCATAGAAAGTATACATGTAAAATTTGATGAGTACGCAGAAAAGACTGAAGAAGAAAGCAAAAGGGAACCTAAAAACTACAGGAGATTCATTTACATTGAACCTGAAACATTGCCAGACAGAACTATCAATAAGGAAACTATATCTACCGAGCCTAGCACAGTAACCGAGTCACAGGAAGAAGTTCAAACTGAGTCATAGGAAGAAGTTCAAACTGAGTCACGGGAAGAAATTCAAACTGAGTCTCAGCCTGAAGTTATTGAGAAAATATCTACCGAGCTAGAGCAACCTAAAGAAGAGATCCTAGAAGACAACAACATGACTCATTCAAAAAGCAAGGAACCTATACTAGCCAAATATGTCAGAAGGCATCATACACCAGATCAAATTATTGGAAACAAATTAGATGGTACTATGACAAGAAGTAAGCTAAAAGGTACATGTCTGCTTACTGATTTTGAACCTAGAAATATCAAAGATGCATTGAAAAATGAAAGTTGGATTGAAGCAATGAATGAAGAATTAGAACAAATACAAAAGAACAAAACATAGACTCTTGTACCTAGACCTAAAGATAAGAATGTAATTGGAACAAAATGGGTATTCAGGAATAAGCTAAATGAAGATGGTCAAGTATCTAGAAACAAAGCTAGATTGGTATGTAAAGGTTATTCTCAAGAAGAAGGTATAGATTATGGTGAAACTTTTGCTCCTGTTGCAAGATTAGAAGGTGTAAGAACTCTACTTGCTTATGCAGCACATAAAGGATTTAAGGTATATCAGATGGATATAAAATCTGCATTTCTCAGTGGAATTCTTGATGAAGAAGTCTACATTGAGCAACCTGAAGGTTTTGTTGATCCAGATAAAAAGGACATGGTCTGCAAGTTACACAAAGCATTGTATGGTTTGAAACAAGCTCCTAGAGCATGGTATGAAAGACTCCATAACTATCTGATTTAGATTAATTTCAAAAGAGCCAATGATAACAACAATCTATATATTAGAGAAGGACCAGATGACAAAATTGTATTGGCAAAAGTATTTGTAGATGATACTATATTTACAGGGAATGATGATTAGTGCAAAGAATTTTCAGAGCAAATGAACAAAGAATTTGAAATGTCTATGTTTGGTTTAATAAAATTCTTTGTTGGTCTTCAAATTCAGTAAAGCAAGAATGGTATATACATTACTCAATCTAAATACATTAAGGAAATACTTAAGAAGTTTGGTATGGAAGATTCAAAACCAGTTGGTACACCCATGTGTACTGGATTGAAACTTACCAAAAATGATGATTCAAAAGAAGTAGATCAGACCTTATACCGATCTATGATTGGAAAATTATAGTATGTAGTACATACAAGACCTGATATTGCCTTAGCAGTCGGTATAGTAGCAAGATTCTCAGCAAAACCTAAGGAAAATCATATGATGGCAATCAAAAGAATCTTAAGGTACTTAAGAGGAACTAAAGAATATGGTTTGTGGTATAACTTTGGAGGCAATCTAGACTTAAAAGTGTTTACTGATGTTGATTGGGTAGGGAACACTGATGATAGAAAAAGTACAAGTGGTGGAGCATTTTTTCTTAGAAAAAGACTGGTATCCTGGACCAGTAAAAAGCAAAATTGCACATCTCAATCCACAGCTGAAGCAGAATATGTTGCTGCTACAATAAATTGTTCAAATATTATTTGGTTTAAACAGTTATTACAAGGCATGAAGGTTGAGATCAAAGAACCAGTTGTTATATTTTGTGACAATACAAGTGTAATAAACATTTCAAAGAATCCAGTAATGCATTCCAAAACCAAGCACATTGCTATTAAATATCACTTTGTCAGAGAATTGGTGCAGGACAAGGAAATCAGATTAGAATATATTCATACAAAAGAGCAGATTGTAGACATTTTCACCAAACCATTACCCAAGGATGCATTTGTGTATCTAAGAGGTAAGTTAGGGGTCATTCCCCTATCCGAGGCTCACTAAATATAGTTTTAGTGATGCATCAACCAGAACATGATTGAAAATCAATAAGTCGATGTAGCATATTCAAGAAATCATTGCATATGAATCAGTACTTGAGGTACATTAGTTTACACCGGTAATATGTGAATTGTCTTTGGCATGTGTTTTCAAAGAGGGAGTGTCTTCGCTATGTCTTTGCTATTACTTCAAGAAATTTTCAATAGTCAGGAGGAAGAGTTTTTAAGAAAAAGGAAGTTTGCTGACAAAGGGAGATTTGAATCTGAACCGAGCTAATCCTTTCAAAATTTCTTATGCTATGACATATTGTGTTGCCATCAATGCCAAAGAGGGAGATTGTTGGAAACAATTGTCTAAAGAAAATTGCTACTCAAATTATGTACTATCTTTGATGTCACACAATGTCATAGTCTGCAACAATCAGTACCTACCGAGCTCAGTTGGTCTACCTGGCACTAAAATTAGTGTTTACCAAGTTCACTCGGTTATCAAAGAAAAATCAGCATTTACTGAGTTCACTCAGTTGTCAAAGAAAAGTTAGCATTTACCGAGTTCACTCGGTTATCAAAGAAAAAGGATTATCAGTGTTTACCGAGTTCTCTCGATCTCCAAAAGATTGTAGAAAATTTCATTATGGTCACCGAGCACTATCGGCCCTTGAACGATCTTTGCAAATAAATTTTTCTTAATTCAGCTGACTGTTATACTAAGTAATGCCAATTTGACAAATCTAAAATCATATAAATAAAAGGTCAAGTGTGAAAAATATAGAAGAGATATAGAAGAAGATATATAGAAGAAAGACAGGAAAGGTGTATGCAAAATTGTGAAGGATGACCAGATATCCTTGAGGAGCAGTAGAGATATATTTGATCAGGAAGGATCTCACTTATACAGAATAGAGATCTGTAATTAGCAAGGTAGTTGCATTATTATATAGGTCATGTTCATTGTTACCTTTTTATCATTGTAACAGTGAATTCTAAATCTCTTAACCAAGCTGGTTTAACAACCATATTGTAAATCCTCTAACAAGGTGACAATTCCATTGAATTGTTCTCAAGACCTCTTACCAGGCCACTCCTAGGAGGGTGGTTAAATCCTCTAACAAGGTCACACCTAACAGTGTGTTTTGTAACCTTTTACCGAGTTGGCTTCTAACCGAGCATCACTTCAGAAAAGTGAAAATCAGTATCTAGATACATTGGTGGTTTTTCCCATATTGGGTTTCCACATTAAATCCTATGTCTCTTGTGTTCTTAATAGTTATCTTAATCATATACAAGTAGTGATGAATATCTAAAAAAATAATTTTACTAATACTCTCTGCATCTACCAAGTTACTACAATCTATTTACCGAGTGTTAATCAGATAATATTCATTAAGATATCCTAAGGGATCTGGAAAGAAATAATAGTGAAGTGTTTTATGGTTGACTGATTCACCCCCCCCCCCCCCTCTCAGTCACTTCATCCATATTCCATCAATTGGTATCAGAGCTTTTGGTGCTTGCAGGAAGGGTTTCAAGGACCTAAGCTAAAGATCATGATGTCTTACAAGAGAGAAATTCCAAATCTCAATAGAGATAACTTTTCAGCATGGCAAGGTCTCATGAGGCTTCATTTGGCTTACATTGGTGATTCAGGATGCAAATACATTGATGAAGAATACACAGTTCCTACTGGCGCATTAACTATTTAAGACATTGCAGAGAAAAAGAGTCATAACACCATGATGATAGACATTGCATCAGCTCTCAGCTATGAAGAATTTGATGAAATTAAAGAATGCACTACTTCATATGAAATGTGGATCAAACTAAAGAAAATATATGGTGGTGATGCAAATGTGAAAAGAGCCAAAGCAGAAAGCCTAAGAGGACAGTTTGACAAGATGAATATGAAAGAAGATGAAAACATTGCAAAATATGTTGAAAGGATCAAAGCAAGTGTTAGTGCAATTAGAGCTTCTGGAGGAACAATCACTGATGAAACTATTATAAGCAAGGTACTTAGAACATTACTCCCTATCTATGCAATAAGAGTATCAGCTATTCAAGAAAGAAGATGTGAAGCAAACCACAATATAACTTTGGATGCTTTAGTTGGAAGATTGATAGCCTTTGAATTAGACAACTATGACAACTATGTTCCAATTTCCAAAAATATTGAGTTAGCATTTGAGGCCAAGGTTTCACTAAGGAAGAACAAGAAAATAAAAGAAGTTCAGTCAGAAAGTGAAGAAGTATCAGAAGAAAGTTCTGATAGTGATCTTGAAATTGTAGAAGCCCTACTTGCAAAGAAGTACTCTAAAGGGAAAGGTAAATATAAAGGTAAAACTCCTTTAATCTATTTTTCATGTGAAGAAATTGGACATATTGCAGCTAGGTGCCCAAACAAGTAGGCCAAGGAAGAGAAGAGAGGTCACAAGTACTATGGCAAAAAGAATTTCAAATCATTCAAGGATAAAGGTAAGAAAACATGTTTTATGGCTAAAGATTCTGATGATAGTGAAGAAGAAATTGTCTTTATTGCTATAAAAGATGAATCTAATGATGATGAAGATAAGATGGCACTTATTTCTCATATAAGAAAAGATGATATATGGATAATAGACAGTGGATGTTCACATCACATGACTAGTGACAAGACAAAATTTGAATACCTAGAAGACTATGATAGTAAGAGATGATTTATTTTCCATTGTAGTGTGGTCCAAGGTGTGCCATGATCATTTTTAGGGGGTTGTACTATGTTTTTTGTGCTCGAGGAGTGTTGCAAGTGGCCAAAAAGGGTTGACAAATTTGGAGTTCCATGATTTGCAGTACTTTCCTAGAGATCTATCATAGGTGAAAATGTTTCTCAGGCATGGCCAACTGGTTTTCATCCCCTGTAATAAATTTTTGACTATTTCAGTTGCTTTGGTGGGTGAAACCCTAACCCTAGTCATCTGTAGCTTGTTGCAGCTGATTTTGGGTTTCCAAGATGACTAGGGAGTATATATTGTAGTATTTTTTTATTTTGTAAGGGTTCCAAAACTTTCTTTTTGGTCCTTGGTTGTTGTTGATGGTATTATACTGAACAAGGAGAGCTTGTTTTTAGGGTTTTGTTTTCTCTTTGCATTTTGTTGGCTTGGTAATGTATTGATTTTGAAAGTTAATGAGAATATACTTGAATTTGTGTCTCAAACTTTTGATTGTCTTCTTGTTCTAATTGTGGAATCATATATGTTAAGGTCACAAAGTGGATTAGCATATGGTAAACAAAGAGTATTGTGAGATCAGATTGGAGTTCCTAACAAAGTTAGGATTAAAGCCTTTAGGGTGATTTCAGTGGGTTCATTATTGGATTGGAATTTGATGGTTAAGTTTAGGAGTAAGGGGAGTAATAGGAAAAGCACTTACTCTAAGTTCATATGTATTTGAATTAAGGTTTTAGTTGATATATGTTATTATGTGACTCTTTGACATAGGATAAAGCACTGATCTATTCTTTGGAAGCAGTCCATCATCATCAATCACACACACATTCAAATGATAAAATCTTTCAATCAGTTAGTAAAGGGTATAATGGTATATTGTTTTGAGACTCCTTTGGAGAAGTGAGTCAAGGGTACAGCCACCTGAGCATTAAGGCTCAAAGTGTATGAGGATCTCATTGTTGATCCTTGTTAATTGGCCCTCTTCCTCGTAGACTCTGGAGTGGTGATAGAGTCAAAGTTATATTAAAGTTATCCATCAAAGTATAAATCTACAAGTTGAAGATCAAAGGGAACTCCCAACAAACCTTTAATAGGGTTGTGACTCCTAATTCACCCCCCCCCCCCCTCTCTTAGTTGATTGGGACATTATTATTCAAACAATTGGTATTAGAGCTATTGGTCATTAGAGAGAGAGCTTGATTGCTTGATGAAAAAGATCCAAGATGTCCTACTTCAAGAAAGAAAGTCTTCAATTTGATGTAGAGAATTTTGATGGATAGATAGAAGTTATGAAGAATCATTTGTTTTGTTTGGGCTTGGATTATTGGTTATTGACTAAGAAAGATGAAGTAGTCAAGACTAAATATGAGTTGGAAGATCCTGCTACAACTAATGATGAAAAGAAAATCTTTCAATACAACATGGTAGCCAAAAAAGCACTGATAATTGCATTATTTGAAGGTGAGTTTTTTAAGATCACAAATCTAGAGAAAGTACATCATATATGGAAAATATTGATAGATTTCTATGAAGAATATATATAGACTAAAGAAGACAAAATTCATAATTGGAGAGCGAGGATGAAGACAGTTCAGATGAAAGAAGATGAAATAGTAAATATGTTTGATCAAAGGGTTACAAAATGCTTGACCGAGATTAGGAACAATGGAGTAACTTACACTGAGGATGAATTCATTTCAAATATTCTAAGATCTTTGACACCAACGTACAAACCTAAAGTGCATCCCATAGAGGAGATCATTTCATTAACTAATAATGTCACAAGAGAAATGTTAGTGTCGAATATAACAACATTTGAGATTTCAAAACTTAAGGAGGATTTACCAAAAAATGAGACAACATTCATGGAAATAGTACATAAAGACAAAAAAGAAGGAACAATTATTGTAGGTTCCAACAAAACAAGTAAATAAATTGAATAATTGGGAGAATATGTTGAGCAATGGGAGAAAATTGAAGAACTCAAAAATAGTGTATGTGAAAAGATCCTAGCCATGATCACAAGAAGAGAAAGAAAAGGTCAAAGTAAGTTTGAAGGAAAATTACCTTTAAAGTGATTTAATTACAATAAGGTTGGTCATTTTTCTTCTAGATGTCCAACTAGAGTTCCTAAACATAAACATAAATATGGTAAATCTGTGAAAGATAAGGAGTGCTACTATGTTAGTGATGGTGGATCTAATGATGATGGAGATATAAATGATCTACACTTGGTTTTGTGGCAATCAAAGAGGAAGAAGCTATCCATGAAGAAAAAGAATTGGTATCTCATATTGAGAAGAAATCTAATTGGATCATAGAAAGTGGGTTCTCAGAACACATGACTAGTGATAAAGACAAATTTGTTGAGTTAAGAAAGTATGATAGTGGTGTTGTCAGGCTTGGTGATGATACTCCTAAGACAATCATTGGAAGGGGATCTATTACTGTGGATGGTAAAAATAAAAATGATGATGTTTTATTTGTTGATGGATATAGACATAATCTATTAAGTCTTGGTCAATTGGTAGACAAGGGTTATCATCTACAACTAAAGAATGGAAACTATAAAATTAGAAGTGCTAGAGGAGATTTGATTGCACCTGTACAAAGACAAAAGGTAATGTCTTTTAGTTGAACTCTACTAAAATAAGTTATTTTTTTCTAAATTTGATGACAGTTGGCTATGGCATAGAATATTTTATCATATAAAATAGTATGATAATATTGTAAAGGAAAGTAGCAATAATGCTATCAGAGATCTACCTAAGATTGTGAAGCCAACTAACACATCATGCAAAGAATGTATAATGGGGAAACAAACAAGAAATAGCTCTCATAGAAAATATTCTTAAGCTAGGAACAAGTTGTAATCACCTCAAAATGGTCACCTAGACTATTAGCCCCTTGCTAGCATTATTTGCTAAAATTATCAATTGCTTATTCTTGATCAAATCCCAGTTTTATCATTTATTCAATTATTTCCTATAGGCTAACCATCTTATCCTATGTCTTTATTTAATTAAAAGGAGCTTCCTCCTCTTTTAATTAAATAAAAAGCCCCCCACTTTTCCTCTTATCCTAAGTTGCACAAATAAAGCATTATTCCTATTTTATAAAAAGGAAAAAAACACTTTTTGTCTCATATGGACACAAAAGTCAACTCTTATTTTCCCATTGGAGGATATTTGTGCACATGGATTGCTCCTCTTTGATGCTCCACCCTTGATTAAATCTTTTGCCTCTTAATATCCATGGTCCATTCTTTCTCATTTCTTATAAAAGGAGAGCTCTCCTCTCATTTTAGCATCTATCTTTTGAATACTAACCTTATGCTGCAGGATTGCTTGGAGACTTTGGAGTTTTTTTTAAGACATTCTTGCATTCATCTTCCATTTCTTGCATCATAGTTTCATATTTATGCTTCCATAGATTAGTTTTATTTCTATGCCCTTGTCTCCATTGAATCTCCCATTGCATGGTTTACTAGCAAGGTCATAGGCTTAAATAGCTCTAGCTGAGATCACACTTAATTTCCTTGCACTCCATGCCTAGGGAGCTCTAGGTCATTTTTCAAGGTTTCCCACTCATGGATTGCCTTGGAAGCAAAGACTTAGAGAAGTGCACATCTTAGTGTGTACATTTTTGATGCCCATAGTGGGGCAGAACAACTTCATTTTGTCATTTTCATGCATTTCCACATGTTATTTTTGTCATTTTTAGCTTGCTATTTTTGGCTCTCTATTTTTTTATAGAATATCATAAAAAAGTCTACCAGTATCATGTGATACTTTATTCTATAGCGGTGCGATATTTTTCTAGTAAAAATATCATGTGGGTTTACAGATTCTGTCACCCTGAAATACATTCTTCTATCGCTTGAGCATAGTGAGAAGTGTTGCCTAGAAAAGAAATATCACACCAGTAGCCTGGAAAATATCATATGATTTTTCTAGTGACTGTACTATCACCCAATTTTGACAGCGACTAGTTTTGATCATTTCTTTTCAAAGTATGGTTTGATTGTTTCAATTTTCTGACTTACTATAGTTAGACAGTGATTTATTTGTAGATATTACTTTCTTTTATTGTGCTAACTCTTTGTGGGGCTAACAAGCTATGCTTGTAGGTACCCCCATTGCTTAAATTTTTTTCTAAAAAGATCACATGTCAAAGCTTCAAAGGGAAAAGGGCTACTAATTCTGTCTTGCAAGGTTTCCCAATGCCTAAAAATAACCAATTGCTTGTTTATTACTTTTCTTTTAAGTGCGGCATATACTAGTTGTCTCATTTCTTAGGCACTTAAGATCTTGTTGTAGGAGTCTTTTGGTGGTAGGAGATTATGCTCTTCACCCTTGAGGTGAACCAAAAATCTTGACCCACTTTTAGATTTTGAAAACAAGAGCATAATTGAACTCTTTGATTGGTGTGTTTGGGAGAGATTCTTGAGCTAGGAGATTATGCTCTTCAGCCTTGAGGTGAACCAAAAATCCTGACACTCAAAAGTCAATCCACTCTTTGTTTAGCTTTTAGAATCCTTTAGTAGGCCCACTCTTGAGCAATCAAGAGGAATGACCCAAGTGGGGACAATCTTTTTGCTGACTATTCCAACCTATTGGCATTAAGAATGATTGTCATTAGTGACAACACTTATTCTAAATAGTACATACCGATTAGAACAATACATATCGAGTAGAACAGAGCTTACCGAGTAGAGCAGAGCTTATCCAGAATAGCTTGTCAAGTAGAGCTTACTGAGCAGAAAAAAGCTTATCAAGCAGAACAGTGCATACCGAGCTTGCAAAGTTTCACAATGTTTACCGAGTGCTGCACAATTAAACAAGAAATTTAGTTTTTACCGGGTAACACTTTATCCACTGAGTCTCCAGTATTTACCGAGTTTGAAACTATGACTGAGTGGTTAGTATGGACCGAGCTTCCACTTCTACCAAGTGCATGATGATACCGAGTAATGCAGTGGACACCGAGTATCAGAAAGTCACCGAGTTAGTTTGCAGTAACCGTGTAACTATATTTGGGCCGACACAATAATATTTGTGTTTACATGTTTAAGAGCCAACTTTGTAATTGTTTTGGAATTGACTTAGATTGATATATAAAAAATGTTTTATGTCATATCCAAAAAGGAAGATATAGAGAAGTATGAAAAAGAGAGAAAGGCAAAGATAAGCGAATTACAAAGGGTTATAGTAGTATAAGAAGTAGTAAAGATCTATCCATCACAAAAGGTGATCAGTACATTCGAGAATCTCAATCAGCAAGTACAGTTCCAAGTAAGAGATCTACTATTTCATCCTAACAGGTGAATCAACTTGAAATCCTTTAACCAGGTAGACTTAACAGTCTTTGTAAAAATCTCTTAACTGAGTGCATACTTCATTGTATGTTTGTAAAACCTCTAACAAGGTGGACCTAGCAGTCCTTATTGCTCCTAACAGGGCAGATGATCAGAAGTGATCATTGTAAGCCTTAATTGACACACTTTATACTGCAGTATTGAAGTTTTGTGGGTATCATCCCCACCCCAGTTTTACTTTCTACTTGGAAGGTTTCTAGGTCACCAAATCTCTGTGTTCTAAGTGTTATGAATGTTTTATTCTTTCTGTTACTCATGCATGTAGTCAAATTATCAATCTAATATTATTAAGATCTGAATCTCTTAAAAGTTTTGAAGTTACTGATTCACCCCTCCCCTCTCAGTAACCTAGATAGTCTTGAATATTTCTAACAATTGGTATCAGAGCTCAGTGGATCTCAGAATAAAGTTTGACAGCTTGAGAAAAGATTCAGGATAATGGAGATATTTAGACTGAACAAAGTAATTGAGAATGAAAAGCTAGATCTAGAAATGGCCATAACTCAACTCAAAGAAGCAAGAGACCATCTTTCCCTTTCCCTAAAAAGAAGGAAGGAACTTTCAAATTAGATCAATGACCACTAGTATGTTGAAGAAAAGATTGAAGACTTTTTCCCTTCAAGAAGCTCAGATGAAGCAAACAATGCAATCAAAGAACTTCTAGAAAAGAGTGGATCTCTGCAAGAAGAAGTGAGAAAATTGAAAAGAGAACAGGAAATTCAGTCAACAAGATTATGTGAAGTTTTGGAAAAAAGAAACAAGATGAAAGATGAAATAGATGGAAAGAACAATGAAATCTAGAATAAAAATCTTCAGCTAGAAAATCTTATTGATCAAATCTCCAATGCAAATGAAGAAATCTTGACTCTAAGATCAGAAAATGAAAATATGAGAGAAGAGTTGAGATCTAAAAAGAAAATCAATTTAAGAGTGATGAGTGAGCTAGATGCTGAAAGGAAAATCAATGAGAGAATGTTGAAATCTCAAGAAGATATGAATCAAGTGTATGAACAAAACCTTCATAGGCAAAAAGGAAAAGTAGGACTTGGATACAAAGAGGAAGGTGAATCCTCCAAACAAGATACTCAAAAGAATCAGAAACCTACCTGTAATCACTGTGGAAAAATTGGTCATACTTCAAACAAATGTTGGAGCAATGGAAAAGAAAAATTCAATGGAAAATGCTACAATTGCAATCAACTTGGTCATAAAGCAAATGAATGCAAGAAGAAACCAAGATTTAAAGGCATATGTCACAAATGTAGGAAACAAGGTCATAAGGCATCAGAATGCAGAACTAAAACACCCAATCCAGCAGAACAAATTATTAAAACAATGTTTGGTTGGGTTTACAACACTTGGTGTAGATGTCATTACTATGGAGAATATGGACACATTGGCATGAATTGTGTAAGGTACCACTTGAGAAAAAGGGATTCTCCCATAAGATGTTATAATTGCACTAAGCTTGGTCACATAGCTAAAAACTGCATGAATTTAGGCAAAATTGAAGATGAAAAGAAAGCAAAAGAAAATAACATTAGGAAGCAGATGAGATAGAAGTGGATTCCTAAACCTACCAAGCAAACCAATCCTGAAGTCACTAATGAAGGGAGTGGCTCTATGAGCTCTAACTAGTCTCCAAGAAAGCACTGGAACTGCATCTTCATAGACATATTCCAAAACAATTCTTGAACTGAAAGGAAGATAGATCCAAATCATTATGCAAGACATAGTAGGATCACAAGAAGGTCGATATCAGTTACCACCGAGCAAGGTTGGGAGTAACCTAACTTCATTTGGTTACCGAGTAAGGTCGGAGAAGTATGAATTCATATGATCGCCGAGTTGCAGAGTCTTCACTAAGAAATTAATTCATAGTGGATGACAGCCTGTCTAATTCAATACCCTAATTCATACTAAGCATTAATGACAAAGTTTTAACAAAAGGAGTAAAATCAAGTTCACTATTCACCACGAACAAAAGTCTCCTAGTGTTATCAAGCATTTCGAAGCATATTTCAGCAAGATATTCTATTTCCTCAAAGAATTTATTATGTTCGCCGAGCTACCATGGCATCATCTAGTGCTAAAGTGAAGAAAGGTTCAGAAATGTTGGTTCATGGAGAATGGAAAGCACTAGATTTCAAACTCATGCCCACAGTTGCCAGAACCCTAGACCTGAGTGGAGCTCAATATCAAATCCCTCATAAGGTACTCCTTATTAATGATATTCGTAGTCATTTTAAGTGTACAATTCAAGAGCTTGGAACCCTAGAGATAGATACTATTCATGAGGAACTATGTGTCGATGGTGTTCTCAAACCGGAGCATCAACATTTGGAAGATAAGGGTTTAGTTCACATCACACACTTGCCTTAGAGCTTTTAGATAAAATGGGTTAGATATATCCTCAGCCGAGTACATGAAGGTAAAATATGGCTTGAGAAACTAGTAGAGATTGCGAAGAAGATGATTCACTGAATCACTGGTCTTCCCATGCTCAAGAAGGCAAAATCTACAAAAACCCTAGGTCAGATGAAATTGGAAGAGAAAACCCTAGCTGAGTGGGACAGTAGAGGTATGAAGATAAGCAAAATTACTGATGCAAAATTGAAGTTTGGTATACATATCGTAGCTCACAAGATATACAGTTCAAGTCGGTAGAACAATGTTCCATGTGAAGCAGTTGACCTAGCATATAAAATTGTAAAGAACAATCTGTCATTTGACCTAGCAGATCTTTTGTTGAAAAAGTTCAACAAAAACATGGAGAGCATCCAAACCTCAAAGAACAATCCATGTAAGTTTGGCTCACTATTGGTTTGTTTATTTTTCTATGCTCAAAAGTTTTTCCCATAAAAAGGCATGGTAGTATGGAGAAAAGATGTGCCAGTTCTTTATCAGATGAATGAATACATTTCAAAAATGGGTGACAATTTTGAAAGCATAATGGATAACTATTTTGAATCATTTAAAGAGAAAATGAACAATAGATTCCAGATTCCACAGAAATTGGTGGAAGATTACAAAGATGATATTTGTTTCATGGTGGACTATGATAATCTGTATATACAGGCAGAAAAACCAAGGATTGTACATGTGAAACCTCTTCCCTATGAGGTAAATATTGATGAAACCAAGAATATTATTGAAGCCCTAATTAATCAACCTGTTAATCCAAAGGCACCATATTTTGGGACATATGAAGAAGCTAAGGAGAGAGTTGAGCTTAGTATAAAGCTTCCATAGGTAGTTAACAAAGGAAGAAAGAGGATGGCCAAAATACAAGCTAGCACACCTCTAATGTCAACCGAGGAAAAAGGAGAGGACTTTGAAGAAGAAGAAGAGAAAAAGGATGAGGAGGGAGAAAAATAAGTACCAGCAAAGAAGAAAGGAAAAGTAACTATCACCAAGGCACCCAAACAACCCTCTGCAGTATTTACAAGGAGTGCAAGAGGCAAGGCAGGCAAAGACAGTGAAGAAATAGTATTCAAAAGGCCTCCTCCTTCATTAAAAGAAAAGATCAAGGATTTGAGAGAAGGATCTGGAATTGCAAACTTCAAATCTCTCAAATATGAAATCAGATCTAAGGAAGAGCACCAAGAAATTGAAGATGCTGTTGTCAAGAAAATAGGAAAATGGAAATACTCACCTGAAGAGATAGCTTCTCAAATCCCAGGAATTCTGCTGAACAAAATCAAGTTGAGATGGTCCAATGCAAGACAAACTGTCAAGGACATCTATGCTCAAACCTTGAGGCAATTAATGCCAAGTTTGAAAAATGCTGAAATTAATAAGGCATTGATAGATAATGAAAATAAGTTGACACTCAAACTCAATAGTTGTTTGATTTTGATCAAAGATATTGAGTCGGTTGTGAAGAGTGCCACTGCCACATGGAAAAACATCTATAATCTTCACAAACTGAGTGCCGAAACTATGATAATCAAGGATATTGATGATGACAGTGATGAACATGAAGAAGATACCGAGGTAGACAAGCAAAGTGATGAGGAAGATAATATTGTTCAGATAGCTGCACAAGTCATTGCCTCACTTCCTCACTCTCCAGCAAAAGTTGCTACACCTAGCACAGGGATAACTTCAAGTATGATTGTGACAACTTCCAAAAATACATCAAATGTCAAATCATCACTAGCACAACTCAATGTATCATCGACAGAAATGACTACCACCTCTTTTATCAAGTTGCAGTCTCCTGTATCTACTTTAGAACCTACTTCCATATCAAGTTTTCCAGTAGTAAGTACCTCAGTTTTGGATACTTCAGTAAGTATTTTAGTTTTTGATTCTACAATTATGAATACTTTAGTTTTGAGCCCTTCAAGTATTCCAGTCGGTAGTTTATCATTTTTCAGAGCTAGTCCTACAATGTCTACAATAACTTCTACAAAGGAATTAAGTGCAATAACAGTTGATCCTAAGGCTCAATCGAGTACAAGATTTTTGAGTAAGAATGTAGAAGAGATATGGACTTAGATGAGGAGATAGAGATTCCAAAATTAGGCTTTGCAAATCTTTTAGCAGACCAAATGCAAAACATTGGTGAACTCCTCCAAAAGAAAGCAAAGTAGAAGAAACTAAAAGAAGAAAGGGACAAGGAATATAAAATTATTGAAGATGCAAAAGATATTTTTTCAGAACCATTAGGTATTAAAGTTGATTCCTCTCAACATATTTTGTTATAGTTAGCTAAGGCAGTAAACAAGTTCCATGAGGATTCCTCTGAATCAAAAAAGATTCTTGAGAAAGCCAAGAAGAAGTTTGAAAATAAAGTGCTTGAGCATGTTTCTTAGCACATAGCTATGAATTAGGCAGAACTATCTTCAGTTTTGATAGATATTGAGTCATCCTATTCCAATGTTACCTCACTTTTTGCTAAGCTATGTAATGTTGCTGAGTTAACTAAGGAAGTCAAGGATAAATTGAATAAGATTGATGAGGATCTGAAGGAAAGTGTATAGAAGTTGCAACTTGAACCTAGTTCAAGCTCTGCACATCATATGAAAATCACATTCCTATCAAATAGGCTGTTGGAATTATTAAAAGAAGATACAAAGATCCAGTCAACACTGCTAGATATGTAGAACATGATCCTTCCCATCATGGACATAATGAAAAAGCACATTGTTCACTCAAAAGCATTACTCCGTGACAATCAATTTTCCATTGCAGATCACATGATTGAACTCTCTACAGAAGTCCAAATTGCACTCCAAACATGCAAGATTTTGCAAGAGAATTGGGACAGAACTCTGGCACTAATCATAAAGGTACATTATGATTTTCTTTCACATTTTGGATTCTCCCTGTAAAATACTTGTATATACACCTTTGGCATTATTGTCAAAAAGGGGGAGAAAATGTATAGGAGAAAGTGTATAAGATTAAGGTGTGTAATATGAAAGGGGGAGAAAGTACTCTGGAGAAAGTACTCTATATAAGGGAGTCATGAAATGTATAAAAATAGTTTGACAAAGATAAATTTTGAAAAATAAAAAAAAAAGATTCAGCATGATTCTTGTATATAAGTTTTGGCAATAAGTGTTTTTTTCACTAATGCCAAGGGGGAGATTGTTGGCATTAAGCATGATTGTCATTAGTAACAGTACATACCAGGTAGAATAGTACATACTGAGAAGAATAGAGCTTACCGAGTAGAGCAGAGCTTACTGAGCATAGCTTACCAAGCAGAACAGAGCTTACCGAGCATAACAGTGCATACCGAGCTTGCAAAGTTTCACAGTGTTTACTGAGTGCTGCATGGTTAAACAAGAAATTTAGTTTCTGTCGAGTAACACTTTATCTACCGAGTCTCCAGTATTTATTGAGTTCAAAACTATGACCGAGTGGTTAGTATGGACTGAGCTTCCACTTCTACCGAGTGCATGATGATGCCGAGTAACGCAGTGGACGCCAAGTATCAGAAAGTCACTGAGTTAGTTTGCAGTAATCATGTAACTATATTTGGGCCGACTCAGTAATATTTGTGTTTACTTGTTTAAGAGCTGACTTTGTAATTGTTTTGGAATTGACTTAGATTGATATAATTAATGTTTTATGTCATATCCAAAAAGGAAGATATAGAGAAGTATGAAAAAGAGAGAAAGGCAAAGATAAGAGAATTACAAAGGGCTACAACAGTATAAGAAGTAGCAAAGATCTATCCATCATAGAAGGTGATTAGTACATCAGAGAATCTCAATCAACAAGTACAGTTGCAAGTAGGAGATTTACTATTTCATCCTAACAGGTGAATCAGCTTGAAATTCTTTAACTGGGTAGACTTAACAGTCTTTGTAAAAATCTCTTAACCGAGTACATACTTCATTGTATGTTTGTAAAACCTCTAACAAGGTGGACCTAGCAGTCCTTATTGCTCCTAATAGGGTAGATCATCAGAAGTGATCATTGTAAGCCTTAACCGGCAAACTTTATACTGTAGTATTGAAGTTTTGTGGGTATCATCCCCACCCCAATTTTACTTTCTACTTGGAAGGTTTCTGGGTCACCAAATCTCTATGTTCTAAGTGTTATGAATGTTTTATTCTTTCTGTTACTCATGCATGCAATCAAATTATCAATCTAATATTATTAAGATCTGAATCTGTTAAAAGTTTTGAAGTTACTGATTCACCCCTCCCCTCTCATTAACCTAGATAGTCTTGAATATTTCCAACACTGACCTACTATAAAATCAAGGCTACCAAGGACACAAAACCTTGGTAGATGTATTACTTTTCTTTGCTTAATGTGAGTACTTGTGGGATTGTAACCATGAGGAAAATCTTAAGCAAGAATGCTTTAGGTACTCTTGTGGCCATGAGGTCTGTTACTTGCTGCAAGGTAAGGAGTCCCTTCGGGGAGCAAGGGGATTACTATGAAAAAAAGCCCTTACTAAGAACCATAGGTAGAGGCCACCCTATTTTTCCACTTAGCTTCTTGGTGCAAGGATTGATCTAAGTGGAATAACCTAGATCACCCCAAGACTACTCACCATCTGTGTTCCTTTGCTTGTGTCATTGACACCTCTATGACAAAGCCAACATCTATTGTTGGTAACCATTTTGTGTGAGGCAATGGAACATCAAGTGTGGGCCAAGTTGCTAAGTATTGAGCCTTTTTCCTTCTAGGCTAGTAAGTGCTTGAAGTGTTCTCACTGTGATCTACCCGTGCAAATGTTCTCGAACATACAAACATCGTGATAGTGCTCATAGAATTTTTCATTTTGATATCCCAATTGTTTGTCTTGGAAAGCTTGCTTTTTCTCTTGCACAAGTGTTTGATGACATGTTCAATCACCTACTATTTGGAATCCTACTTGAATATTGTTGTCACTATGTTTAAAATCAACAAATTACCCATCAAATTACAAAATTGACAAAATTACCTTAAAAAATTGAGACTTTTTACACTCACTAGTCAAGAGTCGTACGACACTGAAAACCAATTGCACACTATTTCAAAATTTATTGTACGATACTTCGTTCCTAGTTTTTTATTGCCCTTCTTGCTTGGATTCTATTGTATAGGCCACTCGAAAAGTATTGCTCGGTCTCAGTCATCAGTATCATCTGGTCATCTTTTATCGCCTTGTTTGCCTAGAAACTATCACCCAAAATCCTTGTGCTGTCTCACTATTGCTGAATTTGAAATTTTGTTTGTTGAGTGTCTTTTCCTATTCTTATTCGAACTTGGTTTGTTATCTGCATGTTTAAGTCTATTCTAGACTAATAAAATGAGTTTAATCTATTGGATTTGAGTTTCACAAATACTACTTTTGATCACTTATCACATTACAGTTACCTTTCTAGCTACTTGCTAATTGAGCTTCTTGCTCATATCTTAGCTTGAGTCAACTGATTGTTCTAAGTTCTTGAGCACTTTGACCAACCACCTTTATTGTTCTATCTTGACAAGTGATCTTATTTGGCTTTGTTTATCCCAAAATCTAAAAAACTTTGTCTCATTTTATTAGTCAACCAACATTCATTTTCATGCCAATTTCAACTTGGTCTCAATTCGAGCAAGGGAGTCACCCTCCATTCAACTATACACAATTACCCTCACCCACAAGACACTCATGAGCACTAGTTAGCAATGACAGTTCTATTCCTAACCAATCTGAGGATTCTAAAGTCACCCCGTGGTACAAAGGGGGCTTCCTCTTTTCTGCATTCAAGACCTCCAAAAGCACAGATAGTTCCATTTTTTGCAAGAAAATTTTGAGCATAAGGACAACCAAGTGCATTTAGACAACATGGATGCTACTAGGCACATGGCTATGAAGGGGATGTCTCAAGAAAAATCTCAGATTAGTGATTCTAAATATAAACTCCCTCCTTTTGCTACTATTGGTGACTATGGCAACAACACACCACCAAGATCTCCCCCAAGAAGGACTTTTGCTGCTCCTTCACCTCCTAGACCTCCTCCCTCTCAGTATGAGAAAGAAGTCATCGATGAGATTTATAGCAAATAACTTATGAGGTTTGAACAAGATGAAGCTTCCCAACATATGATGCTTAAACTTTTAGAGCGTAATGGAGATCAATACTTTCAATACATGACTTCTAGGGGATACAAGCTTCCCCCTGGCTATGATGTATGCCAGATTGTTCAAGAAAGAGTACCAACTAAATTGGAAATTTTTAGAGATGAGTTACAATGAAAAAATCAACTACTTTCTCAACTTGCAATAGAAAAAGAACCTCCTAAGGTTTCTTTCATAGAATCTATTTGTGATCTTCCTTTTGACAGGAGTCTATACATGGTCCCATTTCCTAGGGATATTGACATTCCCAAATATGACAAGTATGATTGAAATGGTGACCCCCATGACCATGTGCATCACTTTTATGCTCTTAGCATGGAATTCCTTCATGAGGACACATTTCTTCTATGATTATTCCTTAGAAGTTTAAGAGGACAAGCTCTAGACTGGTTTGAAAAGTTAACACCACCTCTTAAAATGTTTGGTGAGTTGGTTAGGCACTTCACACAAAATTGTTCATACAACATCCAAAAACCTATCACCACGATAGACCTCAATGCTCTAAAGCAAAATCAAGGTGAGCCATTTGCTACTTACAACATTGGAGGTCATTGTATTCTCGATATCCTTGACAAGTAAACGAAAGAGAAAAGATTGACATTTTCATCAACACTCTTCTACCAGAACTATATTTTGATCTAAGGAAACAACTATTCTCCTCTTTCAATGACATGGTTGAAAGTGCATATCAGATTGAAGATGTGGCCTTAAGAAAGGGGGATATTGTTATCAATAAAGGTACTAGGGGCAATGGCAAGGACAAAAGAAAACCTTGGAATAAAAAAAAGTATGTTGTTAATGATGGTGTTATGGATATTCCAAAAGCCAAAGAGCCTTCTTTCAACCTCTCTAATGCTATATACATAGAAAAACAACAAGAGGCTGCCAACGCTGATAGTGCTCCCAAGCCTCAACATGTAGACAAGCCAAAAAAGACATTTCAATGATGAGTCTACACTAAGTTGGCTGAACCATATGATGTGATTCTTAAAACTTTAGTTTCCAACAATTATCTTATGCTTCTTGACAATTCTCATCCCTATGATCCACCAGTTAAGCCCGATTGGTGGAGAGAAGACCATTTATGCCATTATCACAAGAATAAGGGACATAAGACAAACAATTTTGTTAAGATTAAAGATGCCATTCAAGATCTTATTGATGGTGGCATAGTGCTCATAGATGGCATAGTTAAAAATTTTGATCACAAAGCTTTCAAGACTCTACCTAAATATGAGAAAGTAGAATCATCTCAAGAAAATAAGAAGAATCATGATGCAAAGATAAACTATACATATACTCCTGATTCACCTATGATCAACATGATAGAGACTATTGAGAATGTTATTATGGTGAGATCTCAAGATGATAATAACAACAAATCATTATATGCCAAGGTTGGTCTTGCAAACACTGACGGGTTCATCTTCCTGAAGTGAGACACTAAATGCTGTTACTAGGGGGCAAGCCAAAATTGTCCTTAAAATCATGCATGATCCCAAGTAAGCATCTTCTTCCAAATAGGTGGTTCCTTTATTTTTGTCTAGCTATGACCTTATGCACCAATTACAATGGACACCTACCTAGATATCCATTTTTGAGTTTCTTGATCTATCCCCTTTGCTCAAAGAGATCCTTGAGAAAGTTCTTCATACAAAAAATGTTCCCAATGATATTGATCTAGATCAATTCTAGGTTATGGTCAACCACATCACATCTCCCCACTACCTATCCCTTTTTGTAGAAGATAACACATCTCTTAGTCACCCTAATAATCTAGCTTTACACATTGAAGTTCTCATCTACCATACCTGCGTCTGCCAAGTCCTGATAAACAATGGTGCTAGGTTAAATATTGTTTCTTTCCATGTGGTGCAATAGTTGGGATTATATGAATTAGCCATAGATCTTAGTTGAAAGATTACCATAAAACCATATGATGAAGTGGAATGATCTTCCAAAGGTCTTTTTGTACTTCTTGTTTGAGTGGGCTCTGTCATGAAAGATATTGTTTTCCAAGTGTTGGACATCCCATTTTCTTATAATATTCTTCTGGGTTGACCTTGTATCCATGAAAAGAAAGTTGTCCCTTCCACCTATCATCAGTGTGTCAAGTTTCCACAAAATGGAGCTAAGATTGTGATTCCTAGGGACAATGCTATCGCTATCAATACTCTAACTACTATTGAGACATTTGTGCCTCACAAAAAACCTTCTCATGATCATAATGCATCCCTTATTGTTGTTGAGAAAAAATTAAAAATGATGAGTATTGGTATGGGGGAATATACATTAGACTCCATTGCTGCTATGCCTACTTCTCCTAAGTCCTATGGTAGACCTTCAGACATGGCAAAACCTTCCGCTTCTACCATGATGGTTTTTGGTACATTTGTGCAATCATCCATACCCTTAGCGGCCAAAAAAGAAGAACAAGCTATTAGGGAGTGGATTTATAGAGAAGAAGAAGATAGTGTGATAGTTGCTACTCCCATTTCCCCTAAATGCTATGGTAAAGGCTATGAATTTCTGTCGCAAATGGACTATCAAGGTCATAGACCTTTAAATAAAAATGGGCATGCTCTAATTGAACCTTTGAGTCATATTGATGGACAGTCTTCTAAAGATACCATAGGTCTAGGATATGGTGTTGCCAATGACATCCCTGCATATTCTAGAAAAATTCCTGTGCTTAGTCACTTAGATACAGATGTGAAGGAATCACCACTATGCACTATGGCCCAAATGGAAGACTGTCTTCCTTCCACCTCATTCTTTGTGGAGAAGAATGCATGCCTACTGATGATATAGCTGAAGCCTCCACATCCAAAAATTTTGTGCCTAATGAGTCATTGATCTTTGATAGACAATGTAGAAATATTGCACAATTGATAGAAAGAGGATATCTCACACATAATGACATGAATACCTCTACTTCTAGGCATCCTAAGCCTTTTTGGTGGAAACATCCTAGTAGAAGTTCCATGACTGATTCAAATGAATATGAATGGGACACTCTTTCAGATGGATCTTCTATAGTAGATATGGACATTCATGTGATTCATACCTATAGTGACCAACCCAACATATTTGATGAGTCACACGTAGGGTCTAACAAGTTCAATCCACATATTGCTTCAATGGACCACACTAGTTCTTCCATGACAAATTTAGATCTCGACACTTTTGGAGCCTACCCTATAGGCTCAACTTCTCTTGTCATGAGAGATGATATCCCCCACATCAATCACCTTGACCCAGTCATTTCACTTTCCTTCATGCACTCAAATCTCATAGATTGGTCTGCCCAAGATCAAAGACCTATATTGCCTTCCTTTCAAAATGACTATGAGATCACTTGCTATCTCAATGCCATTGAACCTATTACTTCTTCCACCAGTGAACCAGCAACAAACATGACTGAATCAAATATCAAGTACCTTAGTCATAAAATTAAAAGGAAAAAGCAATGGTCGAATGGCAAAAACCACATTGTGGTAGTGTTCGAACCTCAAAATAGTAAAAATAAAGATGTATCTAAGGGTGAAAACCTCACTGAGGTGCTTGAGGATGAGGTACTTGGTAGTCTACCGAGCTATTTTCAAGAAAGGTCTTCAGTTCTCATAGAACCTACATAGCCCATCAACTTGGGGATAGAGGAATCTCCTAAAATCATACATGTGGCTCAGTCTCTCTTAGCAGAAGAAAAAGAACAATTTGCTACATTATTTCAAGAGAAAAAGATCAATTTTTCCTAGACATACTCAGACATACCAGGTTTAGATACTGAGGTTATTATGCATCATCTTTCTATTTCTCTAGATGTAAAACCTATCAAACAAAAACTGAGAAAGACACATCCCCATGTGGCATTACTGGTTAAGGCTGAACTTGAGAAGCTCTTAAAAGCCAATTTCATCAGAGTGATTGAATACACTGAGTGGATTTCTAAGATCATCCCTATTTCTAAACATGACAATTCTATTCATGTATGCACTGATTTCTAAGATCTGAATAAAGCATGCCCTAAGGATGATTTTCCACTTCCAAACATTGACATGATAGTGGACATGATGGCGGGCTATGAGATGTACTCCCTTATCGATGGCTTCTCTGGATATAACCAGATTAAGATCACCCCTGAGGACCAAGAGAAGACAACCTTCACATGTGTATGGGGTACCTTTTGCTGGAATGTCATGCCATTTGGGCTTAAAAATGCTGGTGCAACATATCAAAGAGCCATGACTACAATCTTTCATGATATGATGCACAAAAACATGGAGGACTATGTTGATGACACACTTGCCAAATCGAAACAACAAAGCACTCATTTGTCTGATTTGAGTTTGATATTAGACTGCATGGAACAATTTCATCTTAGATTAAATCCAAAAAAATGTGCTTTTGGTGTCACTTCTGGGAAACTGCTAGGATACATAATATCAGCAAAAATAATAGAAGTAGACCCAGAAAAAGTGCAAGCTATCATGGAGATGCCACCTCCTCATAACATCAAACAATTAAGGAGTCTTCAAGGCCATCTCCAATCTATTCAGTGGTTCATTTCTCAGCTGGCTGACAGAGCTCAACCATTCAATCAGAATTTACATAAGGGAGCTACTTGTATATGGAATGAGGAGTGCCAAAAGAATCTGGACCAGCTCAAGAATTACCTAGCATGAACTCTTATCCTTATGCCACCTATCCAAAGGAAACCCTTGATATTATACATTTTTTCTATGGAAAATTCTTTAGGGGCTCTCCTTGCACAACATGATGATAAGGGAAAAGAATGAGCTATCTATTATATCAGTCGTACTCTAGTTTCTTATGAACTCAATTACACTAGTATTGAAAAGGCTTGTTTAGTTGTGGTTTTGCATCTCAAAATCTCAAACATTACATGCTTGCACATACTACACAGCTAGTTGCTAAAATTGATCCTTTAAAATATCTCCTAAGTAAAGCTGCATTTACTGGACACCTTGCCAAGTGGATGTTGATTCTTTCAGAATTTGGCATTCAGTATATTGAGAGAAAAGCTATTAAAGGGAAAGCAATTGCAGATCAATTGGCTAAGTTTCCCATGATTGATAATGCTCCTCTTCAGATAGATTTCCAAGATGCCTCAATCATGAATATCATAGGGCATGCATGGAAAATGTTTTTTGATGGTTCTCACACATAGAATGGTGCTAGTGCTAGAATCCTATTTGTTACCCCTCATGGATACACCATTATTAAATCATACAAGCTTCTCTTTCCATGCACCAATAACATAGTTGAATATGAAGCCTTGCTAAATGGTGTTAAGCTTTCCCTTGAATGGAGGATTTCTGAGTTGCATATTTTTGGGGATTCTCGACTTGTCATAAACCAAGTAAATGATGAGTACCAAACCAAAGATGACAAGTTGATTCCCTACAAGAGGATGATAGACTCACTTAGGAGTTATTTTACATCTTTCACATTCCAACAAATTCCTAGAGCTGAGAATAAGGCTGTTGATGCCATGGCTACTTTGGCATCCATCATACAACTAGAAGAGCATGAACCACACTTTGAGTTCCTAGTGGAAGAATTGTGCTACCCTGCTTAAAACTCCCCTAATGATTGTGTCATTTACACTATGGTTAGCCATGACTCTGCTATGCCACCATCTTTTCCTATCTTCAAGACCAAGTTATCCCTAAAAATCTAATGCACAATGAGAAGTGTCAACTCATCTATAATGCCTCATACATTACCCTCATCTTTGGTGACTTGTATAGGAAGGGTCTAGATGGAACTCTCCTTAGGTGTCTAGAAATAGAGGAGTCATAAAGGCACTAGCTAAAGTTCATGATGGCATATGTGGGTCACACTCTAATGGTCTTGTGCTCACTTGGAAATTGCTTAGGGCTGGCTACTATTGGCCTACTATGGAAGCTAATGCTATTCGATATGCCAAGTCCTACAAAAAATGTCAACTACATGGGAATCTCATTCATGCTCCTGGACGTGAGCTCATTCCCTCTATTACTTACTAGCCATTTCAACAATGGACCTTTGACTTGGTAGCCAAGATTTGTCCTATTTCATCAAGTGGGCATAAGTTCATCATTATAGCTACTGAATATTTCACTAAATGGGTTGAAGTTGTCCCATTGTCTGAAGCTACAGGCAAACATGTTGCCCTATTTATTTTGAATCACATCATTTGCTGCTATGGTATTCCTTCCTCCATAATCATAGATAATGGCAGCTAATTTAAGAACAAAGACCTAAAGCACTTGTGCAAAAAGTTCAAAATAAAACAACATTGGTCTTCTGTTTACTACGCTCAAGGGAATGGCCAAGCTGAGGTGTAAAAAAAAACATTGCTAAAAATTATCGATAGAACAGTGCACAAATCAAGCAGGGATTGGCATCTGCAAATCAATCCTATGCTATGGGCTTACAAAACCTCTATTTGCACTCCTATAGGTGCAACACCTTTTTCCCTGGTCTATGGTTTTGAGGCTGTCTTACCATTAGAGGTTGAAATACCTTCACTAAGAGTCTCTCTTCATGGTTTGATTATCAATGAAGACCAAAGGGCCATGAGAGTGCATGAGCTCACTACTTTGGAAGAACACTGCAAGGATACTTTTGATCACATGTGCACTTATCAAAAGAGAATCTCTACCACCTACAATAAGAAAGTTGATCCTAGAGAGTTCCAAGTGGGGGAACTAGTTCTCTGAGAAAATCCCAAAAATCAGCATAATAGGGAGCAGAAAGGAAAGTTTGAGCCAAACTGGTTCGGGCCTTATATTATCACTATGGTATTTGGGTTTGGAGCCTATCATCTATCTACCCTAGAGGGAGAAGAGCTTATTGAGCCTATCAATGTTCTACATTTGAAAAATTTCTATGCCTAAGAGGTCATTGCACATATTGTTATTGATCTTGAAAAATTCCAAAAAAAATCATATATGATGCTGAAAAAAATCCTAAAAAGCATAAAAAGTACTAAAAAAATGAGCATCCTAGTGAAAACCTAGCAATAGGCACTTTGATGTCTCACCAAAAAAAATGCAAAAAATTCAAAAAAATAGAAAAAGTGCCTTGGTGAAAACCTTGAAACAGGCGCCTTGGTAGCAAAAATACAAAAAAAATTGAAAAAAGTCATGAAAAAATCTATCAAGTGGTGAAAACCTGGAAACAAGCACTGCTTGAGACCCTTGCACCTATGTCTATCAGTCTTACATGGTGCTCCTTCACTTCACTTCTCGCTTTGCCTCTCCTAGCCTAGAATTGACTCTTGTCTTAGTCTAGGGGGCATCTATTGTTTTAGCTCATCTTGGGTCTTTTTTTATGTTAGGGTTTCTTAGACCACTTGGTCCAAACAATGTTTCTCAACACTCCCCAAACTATGTTTTTCAACACTACCCTAGTGTCAAGTGTTTTTCAACACTTATTAGATGTTTACCCATAGTCTAGAATGATGCGATATTTCTGCTAGCAGTGGTGATACTCAAAGATTGACTCTATGACCTACAGAAACGCACTTAAAACACTTCACTTGCTAAGACTTGTTGGACTTTCTTTTTTTGTGTGTTGTCTATGATGATTTCTTTGCTAAGTGTTCTCTCCCTAATGGTTTTTGATGATGCATAGCAAGAAGACTGGGGGCATGAGGACATGTTTTATTTCTTTCTCTGCTTGTGGATATATTTTGTTGGTCTTAATTGTCATTAGCATTTATGCTGGTTCTACTTGACAATAGGACTTACAAGGTATTGTCCTTGACCATGTTCGCGAGTGCATACTTATAGCCATCTTGACTTTCCTTGTGTCTCGATGCGAGTATAATCTTGCTATATTAAACTTAGGGAATCCCACTGCACTAGTCATCTTGACTTTCATGTCTTTGGTGCCTAGGTCGGATTCCCACATTTCATTTGATATAGATCATATTCATATACCCATAGTTATACTAGTGTGTATTGTATGATCTTGTGATGCTACCAATAAAGCTTGATGATGATTATTAGAGGCTAATAGCTTTGTGATCTTGTAAGTAAACCACTTTTCATAATAGCTTGCATTTTTAGGTTCATGATAGTTAGTTTTTCATCTTGCATAGGGAGAGAGCTCTCTTTTTCATCTTTCATGGACCTGTCGGTCAACTGTGCTCACCTTTCACTTTTTCTCGATCATGTCTTTCACTTTGTGAATTAGAATTGGTGCTTGTTGGGCCATTTTCTCTCTTTAATCTCTTAAAATTATCAAATCACTAAAAGACAAATGATTTTGAAAATGACCTTTTTGCCCCTTATATAACATTTTGACTTTTTGACCAATTTTCAAAACACCTTGGAATTGAGCAAAAATTGCACCCCTAGCTAATTTTGATGTCTTGGATCCATTTTCAGGATTGAAATCGAAATCCAAGTTCATCTTGATAGTCAAAATCACATTTTAAAATTTTCCCTTCTTCTGTGCAGTTGACTGACCATTTGAGGCCTGATCCTTCGATCTTTATTGGAGCATTTTTATTTCTTCATCCCCATCTCTTTCAAACTCCTAGTCTTTAATTCATTTTCATTCAATTCATTTTTTTGAGGTTTGACTTCATTTTTATCCTATATCTTTCTTAGTTAAACCTAGTCAAACTGGGGCAGATCTTCACTTCTTGATGGTTATCCTATCATTCTTCATTTCTCGATTATGATTTCTAGTGCTTTGATCATGTTTCTCTTACTTCTACCTTCCCTCTACCTAATTTTGATTTCAATCTCGAGGGGGCAGACACATCATATCCAATCAGCTATTCTCCAGAGCATATGCTTGACCATTCCATTTTCTTTGATCGATCTATCTTCATGCTTGACATGTTAGTTCTCATCTCAAGTCCTGATATTGTCCATCTCTTTCCTAAGTGTTCAGTATTTTCGCTACCAGGCTGACTATGTAGGATTTGGTCTCTCTCTGCACTTCATACTTTGGACTTAGATTTCTATCTATCGCCTTCTTGGCTGATCTATTCTTTAACGTAACGTGTTCCTAGATCAATCACACATTAGTCAAAGAGGGGCAAATGTAATCACCTAAAAATGGTCACCTAGACTATTAGCCCCTTGCTAGCATTAGTTGCTAAAATTATCAATTGCTTATTCTTGATCAAATCCTAGTTCTATCATTTATTTGATTATTTTCTATAGTCTAACCATCTTATCCTAAGTCTTTATTTAATTAAAAGGAGCTTCCTCCTCTTTTAATTAAATAAAAAGCCCCCCACTTTTCCTCTTATCCTAAGTTGCACAAATAAAGCATTATTCCTATATTATAAAAAGGAAAAAAGCACTTTTTGTCTCATATGGACACAAAAGTCAACTCTTATTTTCCCATTGGAGGATATTTGTGCACATGGATTTCTCCTCTTTGATGCTCCACCCTTGATTAAATATTTTTCTTCTTAATCTCCATGGTCCATTCTTTCTCATTTCTTATAAGAGGAGAGCTCTCCTCTCATTTTAGCATCTATATTTTGAATACTAACCTTATGCTGCAAGATTGCTTGGAGACTTTGGAGTTTTTTTTAAGACATTCTTGCATTCATCTTCCATTTCTTTCATCATAGTTTCATATTTATGCTTCCATATATTAGTTTCATTTCTATGCTCTAGATTAGCTCACATAGATTAATTAGCTTGGATTGTAACAATTGCATCTTTCTTTTCATAGTTTAGCTTGTGTTCTCATCTCTAGCATAGTTTCATTTCATTCTCATATTGATTCTTGAGGATATTGGCATTCTTTCCCTGGTCTCCATTGAATATCCATTTAAGCAAGGTCATAGGCTTAAATATCTCCAGCTGAGAGCACACTTAATTTCCTTGTACTCCATAACTAGGGAGCTCTAGGTCATTTTTCAAGGTTTCCCATTCATGGATTGCCTTGGAAGGAAAGACTTAGAGAAGTGCACATCTTAGTGTGTACACAAGCTAGATCCAATTCATATAGATCTACATGGACCTACTTAGACTAGCTCATACTTTGGTGATAGGTATTTAATTCTAATTATAGATGATTAACTCTAAAATGATGTCGGTAGGATTTCTTAGAGAAAAAATAAAAGCTTTTAAAATATTTAATTTTTTTAAGGAGAAAGTGGACATAGAGACAAGGTTGAAGACCAAATGTGTAAGATCAGACAGAGGTGGAGAAATTATTTCATGTGAATTTATTACCTTTTGCAAAGAACATGACATAATAAGATATACATCTACACCTAGAACACCACACCAAAATATTGTAACTGAGAGAAGAAACATGTCATTTATTGATGGTGCAAGGACAATGTTGATTGAGGGAAGAGTTGCACACATGCATCAGAGAGAGGCAGTTAACATTGTAGTATATACAATGAAAATATTTTAGATCAAAGATGGTATTGGTAAGAAACCTTATGAGATATGATTTGGTCACACCCCTACTATTAAATATTTGATAATTTTTGGTAGAAAATGTTATATTAGAAGGGATGAAAACATAAAAAAAATTGATGAAAGGAGTGATGAGGGAATGTTTCTTTGGTATTCTACAAAGAATAAGGCTTATAGTCTATACTATAATTTGAGAATTAGAAAGATGATTGAAAGTGAAAATGTTAGGATTGATGAAAGGTTTAAAATACAAGAAATAGTTTGCAAAGTTAATTCTCATGATCCATAATTGAAAGAAGGACTAAATCAAAGTAATAAGAGTCAAAATAAAGAACAAGGACTAGAAACAAATCATGATCAATTGAAAGAAATTTTAATGATAGATATGAATTTAGATGAGTAGACAGAGGTGTCTAGGAAACCTAAATATATGCAAATAAATCATCCACAAAACCACATCATTGGAGAAAACATCAAGGGCACTAGAACAAGGTCATAGACTAGGGATGGAATCTATTTGATTTCATAGGTTGAACCAAAGACTACTGATGAAGCATGTAAAGATGAATTGTGGATCAAAGAAATGGATGAGGAATTAGATCAGATACCAAAGGACAACACTTAAGAATTTCTTTCTAAAGCCAAAGACAAGAATTTTATTGGCACAAAATGGGTATTCACAAATAAGATGAATGAAGATGGTATTGTGACCACAAATAAGGTTATATTGGTATGCAAGGGATATTCACAACAAGAAGGAATTGACTTTGAGGAAAGTTTTGCACTAATTGTGAGTTTGGAAGCAGTTAGGTTACTCCTATCCTATGTTTCACTTAAGGATTTAAAGGTCTATCAGATGGATATAAAGTCAACATTTCTTAATTGTGACTTAGAATAAGAGGTTTAAATTGAGAAAATTGATGTTTTTCCTCTATCTAGTAATGAAGGTATCATGTTTGTATTGAAGAAGGAACTATATGGTCTGAAACAAGCACCTAGATCTAGGTGTGCTAGATTGGACATGTATTTATTACATCTTGGTTTCAAAAGAGGTAATGCAGATAGAAATACTTGAGATGTAATGATATAATTGTGATATTAGAAGTATTTCTTGATTACATTATCTTTGTTCAAGTAATGATTCTATGAGTAAGAAGTGAGAAAAAAAGATGAAGAGTGAATTTGAGATGTCTATGATAGGGGAGATAAAGCTCTTCCTAGGACTACAAATAAGTTAGAGAAAGGATGGGATTTTCATATCTCAAATTAAGTATCTTAAGGAGATGCTAAATAATTTTGTATATGGATGATAGTAAACTAGTTGGAAATCCCACAGTAACAAGGAATAAGTTGTCTACTTCAGGTGAGACAAAAGGTGTACCTCAGATACAATACAAATCTATGATAGGAGGTCTTAAATATCTGACACATTGTAGACATGATATCACAAGTGTAGTTGGAATTGTTGCTAGATTTCAGGTGGATCCAAAGGAAACACATCTTGTTGTAGTAAAAAAGATATTCCTACTAAAAAAATGATCTTGTGCAAATCCTTCTAGAGAAATATAGCGAAGTCACCAAAGATTGATGAGAATATTTTTCCTTATTTTTTTATTAATTTTTTTTTCAATTAATTTTTAATTGGCTATAAAGTACATTTTAAAAACCTCTGGTGTACGACCACTATAATTTGTTGAAAACTTTATAGATTTTCAACTTTTTTTTATCTTCAAGAGAATTATATGTATATTGATGTCACATGATTTATTTTCCAAAAAACCTAAATGGAAAAAAGCTATTAAACTTTTACTGAACCTCACTATTTTACATTTAGGTACCACTTTTAATTAATAAATACAAAAAAATTGCTAAAAATAATCATATCACTATAAAATTTATATTTTTTTAAAATACGATCAGGAAGGCCCTCAAAAATTTACAAGGAAAAAATATGGCATTTTAGTGCCTTAACCAAATTTTTGGAGGTCAAGGCATAGACTTGGTTCCACCAAGCCTATTCCAAGCCTATTTTGAACTAAGATCTGAGGTAGAGGTGTGTTTCCTACTAATGTCTTCAGAAACAAGTGTCCACTATTTAAAATTTAAACAATGGGCATGCATTTCTTAAAATAATAAATCAATGTGTAAAAATGCATTTCTAGTCATAATTAAAAAAAATATAGAAACAGACACCTGCTTTCAAACAGATACCCATTTTTTGAATTTGGATCACTCTTTCGAACCTAAATCGAGTGCCCATTTTTGGAAAATTCTTTCCCATTTCTTGTGGTATTTTCCAATTCCATAAGACTTCTGCCAAATATGCACCCAACTTCTTGCACTTACCCATATAATCAAATGTAAAGTAGAAAATAACTAAATTAATACAACCTTATCATTGTCTGATCTTTATTAGCTACCTAATTAAGTTCTTCAACTTCACAAGTTTTCACTTCCTCTTTTTCCTTAACTTACTCAACTTATATCATACTCTGAATGATATGGAAACTAAATATAAACTAGAAATCAATTTCTTGACATCAATGATAAAATAATAACTGATCTAATTATTATCTTGTATATCTCTGATCTTTTTCGGTCTTCATAATCATCACCACGAGTTAACAATCTCCCTCTTTTGCATTGATGGAAAAACTCACTTTCAATTGATGATGAAAAAAACATTTTAGTTAAAAAGATCTATGTAGCATAACATGTTTACTACTCATGGTTGCATTTGGATATGTTTATATGTCCAGTTGCTCTAGTTATGGATGAATTGGGGAAGACTGGTTACAAGGCAAGTGACTGAGAAACTCACAAAGTGGATCTCATTAGTTTCTATATAACTTCAATGTGGAAATGAATTAAACCTTGCAAGAATGGGGAATGTCAAAAGACACATGGGAGAGTGTACTATGTGATCACATAGTACTACTATGATTGGTGATGTCATCTTTGCTTGTACCTCAATGAAGATCTATTTGGAAGCCAGCCTAGGAGTGGTAGCATGTTTTTGATTAATTATGAGTGGATTAATGTTGAGGCTGACTATTTTAAGATTTATAATTTTTATACTATTGTTAAGGATGTTGTGTGTATCTTCACATAGGTCTATGTAATATCTTATGGGTGAGGTCCTATAATTGGCTGACCCAAAAATTATAATGTAACTAGTATATAAAGAAGTCTTTCCTTAAGATTGAAATACTAAGGAAGAGGTGTGATCTTGTGAGCTACAAGGACTACTGATGTAGAGAAAAGTTTGTGCATTGAGGCACAAGAAAGGGACTATCTTGGTAGGGGTTAGTTCTTGAAGTCAGTTCAGATAATGTTATTGTAAATCTTTTAGATCTTTGGATAGTGAGTTCTGAAGGTAAATTTAATCTTGATTTGGTCAAGTGACCAGGGTGCAAGCCATTTTAATAAACCTTTAACATGGTTGGGACTCCTAATAGGATTTTTCCTCTAACAAGGACTATATTATTATACTAAATCAGCTTCTAACAAGCCTAGAACTCTTTTATAAGTTATTATACTTATAGTACTAATTTGTGGGTACCATCCCCACCTAGATTTTTCCCTTATAATAGTTTTCCTCGAAAAAAAATATTGGTGTTATTGTGTTCTCATGCGTTATGGTTGTTTTGTATTTTACATAAGGTTTCTATTTGTAATTAAGTTTAGTAAGTTTGCATCAACTCATTCACCTCACCCTCTCAGTTGATTGCGACATTGTTATTCTAATAGGGAGTTGTTGTTGCATTTCTTGTATAAACTTGATTAAAGTATGAGGTTTTGTTTGGGT
>BSBK01010964.1:0-54601 GCA_027943335.1 Chamaecyparis obtusa | reverse complement strand
ATCATCTAGGTAAACAATGACAAACTTGCCCAGAAATTCTTTCAGAACCTCGTTCATGAGGCGCATGAAAGTGCTCGGTGCATTGGTTAGCCCAAAAGGCATGACTAACCACTCATACAGTCCTTCCTTTGTATTGAAGGCAATCTTCCATTCATCTCCTTCTCTGATCCGAATCTGGTGATATCCACTCTTCAGATCTATCTTTGAGAAATACACAGCTCCACTCAAACAATCCATAATATCATCCATTCGTGGCAATGGAAACCTGTACTTGATTGTGATCTTGTTTATTGCTCTGGAATCTGTACACATCCTCCATTCTCCATTCTTCTTTGGTGCTAATACTTCCGGTACAGCACAGGGACTCAGACTCTCACGGATCAATCCTTTTTGTAACAGTTCGTGTACTTGTCTGTTCAACTCCTCACTTTCTGCAGGTGTCATTCTGTGTGCTGCCTTATTCGGTAAACTCACTCCTGGGATCAAATCCATCTGATGACTGATCTTCCTGACTGGTGATAATCCATCAGGCACGTTATTGGATACAATATCCTGAAACTCATTCAACAAATCCGCAACTTCTACAGGAACATCTTCTACTTCCTCTTTACCAGCTTTTGGAATTAAAGCAAAACATACATGCTCATGCCTCATACCATCTAGGAAATTTCTTCCATCAACAAAAGTTATCCTTGCATTACCACATACCTTTTCTTCAGTCTCCTTGAATGGTTTTAGCTTATGTCACACTCCATCCTTTGTCAGGGAATAGGTATTCGCACGACCATCATGTACAGCACATCTGTCAAACTGCCATGGTCTACCCAACAACATATGACATGCATCCATAGATATGATATCACACAATACCTCATCTTGGTATCCGCCAATCTTGAACTTCACCAAGCATTCTTCATTGACCATGACCTTGTGGTCATCCTGTACCCAAGCAATCCGATATGGATGTGGGTGTTTTTGTCTCTTGAGCTTCAACTTTGTCACCATCTCTTCTGACACCAAATTGTCAGTCCTTCCACTATCAATGATCACATCACAACATTTACCTTCACACTTGCACCTGGTGCGAAACAGGCTCCTCCTTTGCTCAGGTTCATTCTCACCACTCAACAGGACTCTTCTTTTAATCAACATTTCTCCTCCTTCAGCATCTTCAGAATTTGATGATCTGGCATCTTCATCTATATGTGCAACTCTGGCCTGGCCTTCATTTCTCCTGTCTGTTCTGCCTTGGCGCTGAGGACATTCAAATTCCCTATGACCTTCTTCTCCACAGTGAAAACATGTTCCACGGAAGCCTCCTCTTCCAGATCCTTGTCCTCTTCCTCTTCCTCTCTGATCTCTATTATTCTGATCCTAGAAGTGATTGGAATTATTTCCACGCTGATTCTGACTGCTACTAGCCTCATCCTTCTTTTTCAGATCTTCATTTCGGCCACCATATGACCGTCCACCAGATCGTCCACCGCGACCTCTTCCGTTTTGTCTGCTCTCAAACTTCTTGTTCAGCTTTTCCTCTACTTTTAGGGCAAACTGGTATGCCTCTTCAATACTATTCATTCAAACCAGATTCAGCTCCTCCTGAATGCTTGGCCTTAACCCATTAAGATATCGGGCAACTTTCTCTTTATCTGCTTCTGCATGGCCTGTTCTGATGAGAAGTCGATAGAACTCCTCTGTATACTCCTGAACAGATCTTCCTGCTTGCTTCAAACTTTGCATTTTCTTTAGTAGATCAAGCTCATAATCAACAGGAATGAACTGTCGCTTTAATTTATCCACCATCCGATCCCATCTTGTGATTTTATCTTTCCCTCTTCTATTTCGCTCCAATTGAATTTCTTGCCACCATATCTTCGCATGACCTTTCAGTCTGGCTTTCGCAAATTTGACCCTATCAGGATCCTCAACATCTTCATACTCAAAATATTCCTCACATTCATTGATCCAGTCGATCAATCCCTTTGGGTTAAGATTTCCAGAAAATGTAGGAACCTCAATCTTAGGTCTTTTCCCAATCTTGGAAATCGCCTGAAAAAGTCTTTCTTCCTCCTGGTTCACAATTTCAACTTCTCCTTCTTGATATTCTTCTTCGGCTTCATCCTCGCTTTCATCTCTGACATTAAGATTCATTCCTCTACGAATCTCTTCTTGCAATGCTCCCACTTGTCTCTGCAGCTCTCTAACCTCAGGTGTCACAACACCAGCTCTTCCGCCACGTTCCCTTCGTGGAGGCATTTTCGCGATGCGCGCTGAAACCCTAGCCACGGTCCTGGTGCAAACTGCCTCACAGTCGGTGATCTGTTTACACACTCAAGAACTCCTGCTCTGATACCACCTGATGAAGGGTGCTCCCCTTAATACCACAAACACATAATAAAAATAGAGAAACAACAACAATATGCAAGAACAGAAAATTGGCTTCTTATTATCTCCACAAATGTGGAATTACAAACTTTCAGAATTACAATATGCAAAGCCACATGGGCATTCCCTTAAAATATTCTGTAGGACAAAGCCTCGAACTATTATCCAGATATACTACCCAGAACTATTCTGAACTGCCTAAGACAATAATACAGCCTTCCTTATATAGGCAATTTTCCACCGCCTGGGAAGGTTCCAGAATTTTAGCCAATAAGGCCGACCAAACTTAGGATTATTTTATTTTACATTTTATTACATCGTAGTCAGCTCAAGATAACCTTTGAAACCCGAACAGAAATTTTGAAGAAAATTATTTTTCGCCATTTCGGGTGGCCCAACTTCCGAAGACCATAAGTCATCACCAGTTGACCCGATCGGCTATTATAACCCCATTTCGGAAATGCCACGAAGCACTCTACAGGCTTGTTCCGCGCAAGCGCCTGTCACCCAAATTTTTGACCTCATCTGGGGCCTCTAAAGCCTTCAAAACTGAGTTCAAAGTTTCTGTACCCTACTGCCAATACCGAAAATCTTCAATATCTTCCAATATACACTTGATCTGGCAATGAAACTTTACTGGCAGGCTTATATGACCAAAATGAACCTCCAAGAAAGAAATCAGATCATTCTGAGCACATACAAAAATTACCAAAAATAGTAACTTTTCATAAATAGCAGCTCTGCACAAAATAGCCCTTATTGAATACAAAAACAGAAATATTTTTGGGTGATGCAAGATTGCTCTTACACCCAGGATGCTCCTGCATCAGACACCTGGGGTAATTTGAGAAGTGACCCTGTCACGACTCAGGTGTGTAGAGGAAAACCAAGACGGTTAACCTCCTCCTTTGTTAGCCATGATGAATCTTCAACAGGTCATTCTTTCCACTTGACCAGATATTCTTCATATGTCCTGTTCCTTGTGCTTCTGCCAATATGACTATCTAGTATATCTTCAATCTCCTTAGTGTCTGAACTAGTTGCTGGAATACGCCACTGTGCTGCTGTGATCTCATCTTCAACACCTCCTTCATGATACTCTGTGAGATCTGAAATGTTAAACACTGGTGAAATATTTAGCTCAGTAGGCAATTCTACCTCATATGCGTTTCCTGAATCATGTTTCTTCAGTATCCTGCATGGTCCAAACTTCTTCATTTTCAGCTTGTTATATGTACCAACTGGAAACCGCTCCTTCCGCAAATGAACCATGACTTCGTCACCAACTTGAAATTCTTTATACCTTCTTTTCTCATCTTCCTTAGCCTTATACTGTGCATTCATCTTGGTAATATACTTCCTCACCTCTTCATGGATGTTCTTCAAGTGTTCTACAAAATCCTCAGCTTCAGCACTACTTATTTCTCCTTTATCTATCTTCCTCAATTCAGATGCATTTCTTGGACTACTTCCATATACAATCTGGAATGGTGATTTACCAGTGCTCCTATTGACAGAATTATTGTATGCAAATTCTACCTGTGGTAAAATCAAATCCCATCCTGTTGGCTTATCTCCAACCAAACATCTCAGCAAATTCCCCAAACTCCTATTCACCACCTCTGTCTGTCCATCAGTCTGTGGATGATGTGATGAACTGAACTTTAAATCTGTCTTCAACTTCTTCCACAACGTACGCCAGAAATATCCAACAAACTTAGTGTCCCGATCTGAAACTATGGTCTTTGGCAAACCATAAAGTCTCACTACTTCTCTGAAAAACAATTCTGCTACATGAACAGCATCATTAGTCTTCTTATAGGGAATAAAATGTGCCATCTTTGAAAATCTGTCAACTACCACAAAAATTGAATCGTGTCCTCGCTGTGTCCTCGGTAAACCAAGAACAAAGTCCATGCTGATATCCTCCCAAGGCTTTTCTGGTACAGGTAATGGCTAATACAACCCTGTATTCTGCTTCACTCCTTTCGCCATCTGACATACTCTGCAACTCTGTACAAACTTCTTCACATCTTGCTACAACTGTGGCCAATAATAATTCTCAGTAACCAAACCAAGGGTTTTATCACGACCAAAATGTCCAGCCAATCCTCCGCTATGCTTCTCCTTGATGAGATTCTCCCTCATAGAAGTTCATGGAATGCACAACTGACTCCCTCTGAATAGCATATCATCCTAGATGATGAAATCCAACCATTTTGTCCTGTCTAGAGTAACAGGTTCTGTACAAGCTTTCCAAGCTTCACCAAAATCAGGATCCTCTGGATACAAATTCTTGAGTTCCTTGAACCCAACCACTTCAATCTGCATTTCTGTTAGCAATAGTTGCCTTCTGCTAAGAGCATCTGCAACCCTATTAGACTTTCCACTCCTGTGTTTCAAAACAAATGTATAACTCTGCAAAAACTCAACCCATTTCAAATGCCTTTGATTCAATTTTCCTTGACTATTCAAATATTGCAAAGCTTGATGATCAGTATACAAAACAAACTCCTTAGGAAGCAGATAATGTCTCCACTTCTTTAATGCCTGAACTATGGCATAAAATTCCTGGTCATAAATAGAATACTTCCTCTTGGCATCATTTAACTTCTCACTGAAATACGCAATAGGTTTACCTTCTTGGCTCATAACAGCTCCTATTGCAGTACCACTAGCATCACAATCTACTTGAAACACCTTATTAAAATCTAGAAGTGCTAAAACAGGTTGTTCTGTAACTTTTTGTTTCAATAATTGAAAACTCTTTTCTGCTCCTTTAGTCCACTTAAACTCTTTCCTATCCCCTCTCATTGTTTCAGTCAAGGGTCCACAAATACTGCTAAAATTTCTGATAAACTTTCTGTAAAAGCTAGCTAGACCGTGAAAAGATCTTACCTCAGTAGCACTCCTCGGAGTAGGCCATTCAAGGATAGCCTGTACCTTCTCTGGGTCCATTTTTAGACCTTCTGCTGAAACTACAAATCCTAAATACACCAGCTCTTTCTTCACAAAACTGCACTTCTTCAAATTAATCAACAATTTCTCTTCTCTCAACTTCTCAAATACCATACGAATATGCATCATATGCTCATCCAATGTCTTACTAAAGATCAAAATATCATCTAGGTAAACAATGACAAACTTGCCCAGAAATTCTTTCAGAACCTCGTTCATGAGGCGCATGAAAGTGCTCGGTGCATTGGTTAGCCCAAAAGGCATGACTAACCACTCATACAGTCCTTCCTTTGTCTTGAAGGTAGTCTTCCATTCATCTCCTTCTCTGATCCGAATCTGGTGATATCCACTCTTCAGATCTATCTTTGAGAAATACACAGCTCCACTCAAACAATCCATAATATCATCCATTCATGGCAATGGAAACCTGTACTTGATTGTGATCTTGTTTATTGCTCTGGAATCTGTACACATCCTCCATTCTCTATTCTTCTTTTGTGCTAATACTGCCGGTACAACACAGGGACTCAAACTCTCATAGATCAATCCTTTCTGTAACAGTTTGTGTACTTGTCTGTTCAACTCCTCACTTTCTGCAGGTGTCATTCTGTGTGCTGCCTTATTCAGTAAACTCACTCCTGGGATCAAATCCATCTGATGACTGATCTTCCTGACTGGTGGTAATCCATCAGGCACGTTATCGGATACAATATCCTGAAACTCATTCAACAAATCTGCAACTTCTAGAGGAACATCTTCTACTTCCTCTTTACCAGCTTTTGGAATTAAGGCAAAACATACATGCTCATGCCTCATACCATCTAGGAAATTTCTTCCATCAACAAAAGTTATCCTTGCATTACCACATACCTTTTCTTCAGTCTCCTTGAATGGTTTTAGCTTATGTCGCACTCCATCCTTTGTCAGGGAATAGGTATTCGCACGACCATCATGTACAGCACATCTGTCAAACTGCCATGGTCTACCCAACAACATATGACATGCATCCATAGATATGATATCACACAATACCTCATCTTGGTATCCGCCAATCTTGAACTTCACCAGGCATTGTTCATTGACCATGACCTTGTGGTCATCCTGTACCCAAGCAATCCAATATGGATGTGGGTGTTTCTGTCTCTTGAGCTTCAACTTTGTCACCATCTCTTCTGACACCAAATTGTCAGTGCTTCCACTATCAATGATCACATCACAACATTTACCTTCCACTAATACATTTGCGGTCATTTTGCAACGGCTATGTGTCGCAATTGTGACAGCTATGTGTCGCAATAGCAACACCCATAGATGTCGCTATTTTTTAGTCGCAAATTGCGACGTCTATGGGTAGCCATCGCAACTGCGACACATATCCCGTCGCAATGTGAATAAGATTTGTTAGCGGCATGGCCGTCGCCCCCTCGTCGCATGTCTTCGGAGGGCCGTCGCAATCACGACGGACCTCCCAAGCAATTGCGACGGGCGCCTGCATCGCATTGCGACGAGTTGCCGTCGCAATTGTGACGCCCGTGGGTGGATTAAAAAAAAAAAATTAATTTAATACATTGCTAATGAACCACATTAATGCTTTTTTCTTTCAACAAATGAGGACAGCCACTGTAAAGACAACATGATAATGTACACTCACTGTAAGGACAGTCACAAATGAGGACATCTCACAGTGACTGTCCCTACTGTAATTGCCACTTGAATGTATTGCTATTCAGCCACATTAATGCTTTTCTTCTTCAACAAATGAGGATAGTCACTGTAAAGACAACATGATAATGTACACTCACAGTGAGTGTACATTATCATGTTGTCTTTACAGTGACTATCCTCATTTGTTGAAGAAGAAAAGAATTAATGTGGCTGAATAGCAATACATTCAAGTGGCAATTACTCTAGGGACAGTCACTGTGAGATGTCCTCATTTGTGACTGTCCTTACAGTGAGTGTACATTATCATGTTGTCTTTACAGTGAGTGTACATTATCATGTTGTCTTTACAGTGTCAATATATGCATTATTACTTAAACTGAAGAGTACTCTAAATAATATGTCATTGTGGAGTTCTGATTGCTTCCAATTTGATATACGCTTGTTCTACTTATGTATCCAACATCATGTAAGAAAAGTTGATGCTTTTAAATAGATTCATTTAGCCATGAAATGCCTGTGCATGTTACATACAAGATTCCAAGGCCCAAAACTGATTACTCATTATAATTCATGTACAGAATGATAATCAACCACAACGAGGCATGCGTAGGCGCTGCTTAGATTTTGAGATATCAGAAGCTCGTAGAAGAAACTTGACCAATGGCTCATGGAATGCAACAAACTTATTGCCTAAAACAGGAGCATTGGTAACCACAGATGATGGTTTTGAAAAGAACACTTCACCATCAATGTCACGTGAGGGAACTGCAATTTTTGATGGCAAGTAACTTGTAGTATATAAGAGAGATGCAGGTACAGATGCTGGGAATACATTGCTAATGAACCACATTAATGCTTTTTTCCTTCAACAAATGAGGACAGTCACTTTAAAGACAACATGATAATGTACACTCACTGTAAGGATAGTCACAAATGAGGACATCTCACAGTGACTGTCCCTTGTGTAATTGCCACTTGAATGTATTGCTATTCAGCCACATTAATGCTTTTCTTCTTCAACAAATGAGGATAGTCACTCTAAAGACAACATGATAATGTACACGGGCTGTAAGTGTACATTATCATGTCTTTACAGTGACTGTCCTCCTTCAAGTGGCAATTACACAAGGGACAGTCACTGTAAAGGCAACATGATAATGTAGAGAAACGTTGTCATTTGTATTTTCAACAGTGCCGAGAGAGATTCCCTCCACGAAATCACAGCTACAATTTCTGAGTACGTTGGGTTTATTTTTCTTTTGTCATTATTATGTAATCTGGTATTCAGCTGTTACAGAGCTAAAATACCCAGAAATGAGGACATATCTGTGTTGAATTTATTGTTAGCGGCTTTGGTTATTTAGAAGTTTAATTTTATTTGTTCATCTTTCAAGCACAAACGTTTTGTGGACCGTAACATCTTCATTGTTTCGGGTATGCAATGAAATAGCCGTAACTTGCAACTACCTTCACGGTACTTCTGTACATTATCATGTTGTCTTTACAGTGACTGTCCTCATTCAAGTGGCAATTACACAAGGGACAATCACTGTGAGATGTCCTCATTTGTGACAAGGACAGTCACACATGAGGACATCTCACAGTGACTGTCCCTTGTGTAATTGCCACTTGAATGTATTGCTATTCAACCACATTTATGGGCCCATTTGGACCACAACACACAGTAGCATCTACAGAGAAGAATATCCCAGGTGTAACAAGTTGTAAGAATATACCAATAGTTGTAAGAAGTTCCCTAGCACATAGTAGCATCTACAGAGAAGAATATACAACATGAGGGCAGCCACTGTAAAGACAACATGATAATGTACACTCATTGTATGTGTACATTATCATGTTGTCTTTACAGTGACTGTCCTCATTCAAGTGGCAATTACAGAAGGGACAGTCATTGTGAGATGTCCTCATTTGTGACAAGGATAGTCACACATGAGGACATCTCACAGTGATCGATTGTCCCTTGTGTAATTGCCACTTGAATGTATTGCTATTGAACCACATTAATGCTTTTCTTCTTCAACAAATGAGAACAGTCACTCTAAAGACAACATGATAATGTACACTCATTGTAAGGACAGTCACAAATGAGGACATCTCACAGTGACTGTCCCTTGTGTAATTGCCACTTGAATTACACAAGGGACAGTCATTGTGAGATGTCCTCATTTGTGACAAGGATAGTCACACATGAGGACATCTCACAGTGATCGATTGTCCCTTGTGTAATTGCCACTTGAATGTATTGCTATTGAACCACATTAATGCTTTTCTTCTTAAACAAATGAGGACAGTCACTCTAAAGACAACATGATAATGTACACTCACTGTAAGGACAGTCACAAATGAGGACATCTCACAGTGACTGTCCCTTGTGTGATTGCCACTTGAATGTATTGCTATTCAGCCACATTAATGCTTTTCTTCTTCAACAAATGAGGATAGTCACTCTAAAGACAACATGATAATGTACACGGGCTGTAAGTGTACATTATCATGTTGTCTTTATAGTGACTGTCCTCCTTCAAGTGGCAATTACACAAGGGACAGTCACTGTAAAGGAAACATGATAATGTAGAGAAACGTTGTCATTTGTATTTTCAACAGTGCCGAGAGAGATTCCCTCCGCGAAATCACAGCTACAATTTCTGAGTACGTTGGGTTTATTTTTCTTTTGTCATTATTATGTAATCTGGTATTCAGCTGTTACAGAGCTAAAATACCCAGAAATGAGGACATATCTGTGTTGAATTTATTGTTAGTGGCTCTGGTTATTTAGAAGTTTAATTTTATTTGTTCATCTTTCAAGCACAAACGTTTTGTGGACCGTAACATCTTCATTGTTTCGGGTATGCAATGAAACAACTGTAACTTGCAACTACCTTCACGGTACTTCTGTACATTATCATGTTGTCTTTACAGTGACTTTCCTCATTCAAGTGGCAATTACACAAGGGACAGTCACTGTGAGATGTCCTCATTTGTGACAAGGACAGTCACACATGAGGACATCTCACAGTGACTATCCCTTGTGTAATTTCCACTTGAATGTATTGCTATTCAACCACATTTATGGGCCCGTTTGGACCCCAGCACACAGTAGCATCTACAGAGAAGAATATCCCAGGTCTAACAAGTTGTAAGAATATACCAACAGTTCTAAGAAGTTCCCTAGCACATAGTAGCATCTATAGAGAAGAATATACAACATGAGGGCAGCCACTATAAAGACAACATGATAATGTACACTCATTGTATGTGTACATTATCATGTTGTCTTTACAGTGACTGTCCTCATTCAAGTGGCAATTACAGAAGGGACAGTCATTGTGAGATGTCCTCATTTGTGACAAGGATAGTCACACATGAGGACATCTCACAGTGATCGATTGTCCCTTGTGTAATTGCCACTTGAATGTATTGCTATTGAACCACATTAATGCTTTTCTTCTTCAACAAATGAGGACAATCACTCTAAAGACAACATGATAATGTACACTCATTGTAAGGACAGTCACAAATGAGGACATCTCACAGTGACTGTCCCTTGTGTAATTGCCACTTGAATTACACAAGGGATAGTCATTGTGAGATGTCCTCATTTGTGACAAGGATAGTCACACATGAGGACATCTCATAGTGATCGATTGTCCCTTGTGTAATTGCCACTTGAATGTATTGCTATTGAACCACATTAATGCTTTTCTTCTTCAACAAATGAGGACAGTCACTCTAAAGACAACATGATAATGTACACTCACTGTAAGGACAGTCACAAATGAGGACATCTCACAGTGACTGTCCCTTGTGTGATTACCACTTGAATGTATTGCTATTCAGCCACATTAATGCTTTTCTTCTTCAACAAATGAGGATAGTCACTCTAAAGACAACATGATAATGTACACGGGCTGTAAGTGTACATTATCATGTTTTCTTTACAGTGACTGTCCTCCTTCAAGTGGCAATTACACAAGGGACAGTCACTGTAAAGGCAACATGATAATGTAGAGAAACGTTGTCATTTGTATTTTCAACAGTGCCGAGAGAGATTCCCTCCGCGAAATCACAGCTACAATTTCTGAGTATGTTGGGTTTATTTTTCTTTTGTCATTATTATGTAATCTGGTATTCAGCTGTTACAGAGCTAAAATACCCAGAAATGAGGACATATCTGTGTTGAATTTATTGTTAGCGGCTCTGGTTATTTAGAAGTTTAATTTTATTTGTTCATCTTTCAAGCACAAACGTTTTGTGGACCGTAACATCTTCATTGTTTTGGGTATGCAATGAAACAGCCGTAACTTGCAACTACCTTCACGGTACTTGTGTACATTATCATGTTGTCTTTACAGTGACTGTCCTCATTCAAGTGGAAATTACACAAGGGACAGTCACTGTGAGATGTCCTCATTTGTGACAAGGACAGTCACACATGAGGACATCTCACAGTGACTGTCCCTTGTGTAATTGCCACTTGAATGTATTGCTATTCAACCACATTTATGGGCCCGTTTGGACCACAGCACACAGTAGCATCTACAGAGAAGAATATCCCAGGTGTAACAAGTTGTAAGAATATACCAACAGTTCTAAGAAGTTCCCTAGCACATAGTAGCATCTACAGAGAAGAATATACAACATGAGGGCAGCCACTGTAAAGACAACATGATAATGTACACTCATTGTATGTGTACATTATCATGTTGTCTTTACAGTGACTGTCCTCATTCAAGTGGAAATTACACAAGGGACAGTCACTGTGAGATGTCCTCATTTGTGACAAGGACAGTCACACATGAGGACATCTCACAGTGACTGTCCCTTGTGTAATTGCCACTTGAATGTATTGCTATTCAACCACATTTATGGGCCCGTTTGGACCGCGGCACATAGTAGCATCTACAGAGAAGAATATCCCAGGTGTAACAAGTTGTAAGAATATACCAATAGTTCTAAGAAGTTCCCTAGCACATAGTAGCATCTACAGAGAAGAATATACAACATGAGGGCAGCCACTGTAAAGACAACATGATAATGTACACTCATTGTATGTGTACATTATCATGTTGTCTTTACAGTTACTGTCCTCATTCAAGTGGAAATTACACAAGGGACAGTCACTGTGAGATGTCCTCATTTGTGACAAGGACAGTCACACATGAGGACATCTCACAGTGACTGTCCCTTGTGTAATTGCCACTTGAATGTATTGCTATTCAACCACATTTATGGGCCCGTTTGGACCGCGGCACATAGTAGCATCTACAGAGAAGAATATCCCAGGTGTAACAAGTTGTAAGAATATACCAACAGTTCTAAGAAGTTCCCTAGCACATAGTAGCATCTACAGAGAAGAATATGGGTCAACGAGGTTGACTTCAAAGCCATGCAATCTAATGGTAATAGTAATATCATAATTTGACATACTATCAGAAATACTTCCTAAATAGACTATTCAATCTTATAAGAGATGGATTCATGAGAACTATTATTTATGAAATATGAGTCAATGACTTTAATTAAAAAAATTACACAATCTAATTCTTGTAAAAATATCAAAATTTGACACATTGAAAATACCTTCCAAAAGTATCGTTAATTGATTAATATGAATCACTACTCATGAAATATAATTTTATAAACCTAATCTAAAATCTACACAATAAAAATCTTAATAGAAATATTGTAAGAGACTATTCCCAAAAGCAAGCCTAATAAAATTTGATGAAAATAATTTTTGTTTCACTCAACTTTGACATTCACAACTTCCTCTTTTATTATAATAAGAAAAAAAATGTCTTTTTAGATATACCTCATGAACCATACTCGAATAATCTATCATTTTTCTTCTCAAAAACATATTTGCAGAGCCTGCTTCTTTTACTTGTTTGTACTTTTATCTCTCTGATGGAAAGGGTTCCTTCAGGACACATTTTTCCAAGTTCACTGCTTGAGATATTTGAGGAGGGTTCCCCTACTTGAGTATCCATCCAACCCATATTCGAGTAGTTCTACAATTGCACAGTCTAAATTAATAATACTGACAATTGAATGACGAATGATGATACATAGAATTGATATAAACTAATCCTAAAAACACTAAAACATTATTACTATATTTATATTTCATAAATAAAATTGATATAAAAGATTTGGAAAGATACATTAAAAAATAGAAAAATAGTAATTTATAATAGAAGGAAACTTAAATTGCTATTTAAAAAAAAAACAAGAGTCTTAAATCTTATCATTTTGTTTCATTATCATCCATAAGTACACACCTCTAGCATAATAATTATATTTTACCACCCATAAAATGAAAAAAAGATTTTCACAAGAGAAATTGAAGCTAGATTATAAAAATGAACCATCTTATTGGAAACTGGAACTGTTATCATACCCAAAAGGACTACAAAATTTCACCTTATCATACCCAGATTGTTGCTTTGCTTGGCGGAGGGAAATTTGATCAGTAAAATTGACACAGAGTATGTTGTCTCCATTGTCATGCTGGATAACAAAACACCAACTTTAATGGGCATGTACTGTCCCTTGTGTAATTGCCACTTGAATGCATTGCTATTTGATGCAGGGGCATCCCTAATGCAAGCCAAAGACACCATGATTGAAGGAAGTTGCCATGAAGCCAAGGAGTCAAATCCTATCAATTGGAACATAAGATTTTCACCTTGGAGCTTTGAAGGATTGACTGGTGAAAGGTCCTTTTGATTGACAAATCAGAGTCTTTTTGAATGACAATAAATTAGAATAGGAGTTTTAGATGTTTTCTTGGTTTGTAATAAATATTAAGGATTGATTTTATCTCCTTATAAACATCCACTTGTTGGACACAAGACCCCTTGGTGACTTATAAACCTTGGGCATCTTTTGAGTCCTTGGATGAAATGAGCATAGTAAGTGTTTATTAGGTGTCTTTTAGATGTTGTTAAGAAGTTTGAAGGTCCAAAATAACTTTAATAAGGTTCCTAAAGTTTCACAACACATTTTTAACCTTCTCGGCAAAGTTGTTTGCAAAGTTGTAATGCAACTTTAAAAGTTGCTTAGCAAAGTTGACATTTGTTGGATAAACTATTCTAACCACCTAGATGGTTGAACCAATGTTTGGAGAGCCTATTTTAGGCTTCAAATGGTCGAAGACAGACAGAGAACCAGTATTGTAATCATTTTGCTTTCATAAAAAATAAAAATAACCCTGTTTTAGTGCATTTCTGGTGAAAAACGAACTCTGTACGGCTGTACGGATGGTGGTTGGATGATAAAATTTGCCTGGAAGTTGTAATAGTGACATCTGATGCTTTGGAAGTTGGTTTGATTGATTCTCTTTGTTTTATATCTAAGTTATTTCAAATTTTCTGTGCATTGTTTACAAACCCTCATTTTCAGGGTTTGACTGATGTAAAGACCTTAACTCACGTTTCAACCATTGGAATTCCTTCTTCCTTGGTGGAATGAGAGTTAAGGATGTATATTTGTATATTCTAAAAGCCCTGACTACTCTGCATCACTATTGAACCACATTAATGCTTTTTTCCTTCAACAAATGAGGACAGTCACTGTAAAGACAACATGATAATGTACACTCACTGTAAGGATAGTCACAAATGAGGAAATCTTAGAGTGATTATCCCTTATGTAATTTCTGCTTGAATACATTTCTATTGAACCACATTAATGCTTTTTTCCTTCAAGTGGCAATTACACAAGGGACAGTCACTGTGAGATGTCCTCATTTGTGACAAGGACAGTCACACATGAGGACATCTCACAGTGACTGTCCCTTGTGTAATTGCCACTTGAATGTATTGCTATTCAACCACATTTATGGGCCTGTTTGGACCACGGCACACAATAGCATCTACAGAGAAGAATATCCCAGGTGTAACAAGTTGTAAGAATATACCAATAGTTCTAAGAAGTTCCCTAGCACATAGTAGCATCTACAGAGAAGAATATACAACATGAGGGCAGCCACTGTAAAGACAACATGATAATGTACACTCATTGTATGTGTACATTATCATGTTGTCTTTACAAGGATAGTCATTTGTGACAAGGATAGTCACACATGAGGACATCTCACAGTGATCGATTGTCCCTTGTGTAATTGCCACTTGAATGTATTGCTATTGAACCACATTAATGCTTTTCTTCTTCAACAAATGAGGACAGTCACTCTAAAGACAACATGATAATGTACACTCACTGTAAAGACAGTCACAAATGAGGACATCTCACATTGACTGTCCCTTGTGTGATTGCCACTTGAATGTATTGCTATTCAGCCACATTAATGCTTTTCTTCTTCAACAAATGAGGATAGTCACTCTAAAGACACAATGATAATGTACACGGGCTGTAAGTGTACATTATCATGTTGTCTTTACAGTGACTGTCCTCCTTCAAGTGGCAATTACACAAGGGATTTGTGTTTTCATTTGTGTTTTCAACAGCGCCGTAACCCTCCGCGAAATCACATCGGGATATAAGGGCAAAACAAACAAGAACGTTGTCATTTGTATTTTCAACAGCGCCGAGAGAGATAAACAAACTTAAAACTCAGACTTAAGAAAGATGAAGGCAATGCTTCAAAAGGCCGATGCCCTAAATACGGGAAAACACAATACCACCATTAAACGATGCCCTAGTCACCGTATCAATGCTGCCAGCTCCGTACCAGTATGCTGACTGCTCACTTTCATCCTGTGATAAAGGTAACTTCATTAATCATACTTGAAATGGCAGCATACGAACTAAAGTTGATGAACATTTATAAACTAAAAGTTTAAAACTACAGATTACAAATGTAGTAGTTTCATACGAAAAGAACTTGATGTCTGAAATTTACCATTAGAAGTATCCAAAGGAATACCACAGTACTGTTGAACTTGGAGAATCGGAGATGATCTACACAGCAAGGTTCAACAGCTGTAAGGACTGTTACACCATCTTTAGCATTTGAATACATTTTCTCCTTGGCTTCTGGTGGATCCTCAAAGACCCCCAATGACGTTTTTCCTACAATTATCAATTGTTTGTCAGTATGAGATATTAATAAATAAACATTAATCACAATATTAGGCAAACAATGTTCTTGATGTCTGAATCTAAATCACAGAAAGCTCTAATAAAGAAGTTCTCAGTTTCACATTAAACTAAGTTTCAATTTCAAATGGTTATAATAATTTTTGCAAGTTATAAGTAGCTGGTTACAGTATATGACATAAAAAGAAAAAAAATCATTTCTATTCTTTTCTTCTTTTTCTCTTTCAACGAAGCTTTTGCACCACACAAATGCATACCAAGAATTTCTCAGGAGGTTTCAAGACCATTGCATACCAAACTTCTTCTCTGTAGATGCTACTGTGTGTCGTGGTCCAAACGGGTCCAAATAGACCTAGTGACTCTAGTAGGTCTCCAAAACCTGTTCTGCAACAATAACTCTTCAATTTGACAAAGGACCTTATGAACTTATATGTTTTTTGAGTACCCTTTTTGATGTTCTAACAATCCTCCAACTCCCAGACCTTGACTCCACTCCAGCATATCAATATCCTTATTGAGTCCGCAGACCTAATGCATGCCTTTGGGTGTGGGTTCCAAAACAAGGCATTGAAAATGGGTGCATGAAACCAAGATCAGAGTTTGAAGATGTCCACTATGCTCTAAAGATCTAGATTCAACAAGGTTTGAGGTCCTTTACTTGCCGCTACCCTCTGATCTTGCATAATCCATCAACTCCTAGTCAAGAACATTGAGATTCTTGACCTAGGGCTTGCTCTTGAAATTCTCTGGCTTAGTATCCTATTCCAAAGCTTTTAAAATATGAAAATAAACCCCCTTAACTTGCATTTTACAAAGAACAAAGGATATCCTATGGTTTATTTGCAAGTTAAGGCCATTTGAATGCAATAACCCAAAAAATGAGGGTTTGACAGAACAACAGATAAGAAAAAGAAATAACTTTGATATAAGGTGTCTTGAATCTACCAAATAAACTCTCAAAGCATAAGATATAAATACTCTAACTTCCACACTGGTCTGCCCTCCCTTTCACATCCGTACACTGTACAGTGCTTGAAGGAAATGCACAAAAAAGGCTCTGAAATAGTGGCTCTATCTGACAGAGAGTCCATGCTAGGCTTCATGACTAACCTAGAGCACATTCCTTGTTATGGAGGAAGTTTGAATGGTGAAGAACTTATGGAATGGATAGAGGACCTAGATAACCATTTTGACTACAAGTATCTTATTAATAACCATTTTGACTACAAGTATCTTATGGATAGAGGACCTTGATAACCATTTTGACTCATTTAGTATCTTATTGAGCTTCACTTTGTTTCGAGAATATAGTTTAATATTCTCTACTAAACAGGGCCAACCACGTGAAGGTGGAAGCTCATTTGGCCCCACCCCCCTCCCCCTAACATCACTCTACATTCCCCGTTAACATCTAACATTCATTCATTCTTTCAATTATTAATAAAATGTAACATTCAATCAATATCACATGATAACATTCATTAACACATTAGATTCGTTAACACACAACATTCATCAATATGAAAATAAACACATAATTCATGAACATTCATTAGCACATAATTAAATTCATTGAGACATAAAATTCAGTCATTATCAATTAAGGTATTTAGATGACAATCATTTCTTTTTTCTCTTTCTAATTTTTTTTCTATGTAAGCTCTAAGAGGAGCATCAGTGTTATCATCAATACCCCCCTCATCAGTTGTTTTGTTCTTTGTTCTTGATGATCTCAAATTCCTATGCTGCTGCAAAGGGGGGTCCTCTACAATAACAAATAAAAGAGTTAAATTTAAAATATTTAATTATAATTGTTACAAGTATTTAATTATTTTAAAGAACATAACTGTGGCGCTCTTTAATTACCTGATCTGGCCACATCATTTTGTCTAGACTCAACCTCAACATGCTCATGAGCACCGACCCCTCGATCCTCTACAGTTGCTATACAAAATGTTACATTAATCCAAACACCAATTGTAATTACATATAAAAATTTTAATAGCAAATGTATACCTCCAACACTAGGATGCACATCATGCGAACCTTCATTATGCATAGATTGTGTAGAAGGATTGTCAGGCTGCATTCCAATATCCTACACATTGTTATCATTGCTTTCTTAAAACAGATATACTCACTTTATATTAGAACTTAACATCAAATAGACTAATTGGTAAAGTATTCAATTTGAAATAAATTTCATTTAGCTTATTTACCTGTGGCTCAGATGCATCATTATTTGAACCTTGCACACTGATTTCAGCTCGTAGCCGTTCAGCCACGGCTCTATAGCCTTGTTGGAAGCCAATTCTCTTGTCCTCTTCTGTGAGGCATCTATTGAACTCTGACCCCTACATTTTTTCTTGGTATGGTGAATTTTACTTGCATTGTTTGATCAAAAAAAATTTCCTTGCAATATATAAAAAAATTGATACAAGTTTTCATTTACTAATACTTACAACTCATGCTTGAAGTTTGGAAAAACCACCAGAGCCGAGCTTGTGTGTGTCGTGCTTTTCTAATCTTTCCTTTGTTGCCTTTGATGTGTCAGGCAATCTATGAAAAGTTTGAAATATGTTAGAGACCAGTATAGGAAAAATTTAGAGGTTAATTAGTACATAATTACATTCTCAAAAGTATCACATACCTTGCTCTACTCTCTACTGGCGTAATTCTTTTTTTCATGTCGGCTTTATACTTTCCATCCAAAATCAAACCCTGCCACTCAGCCTCAAGAACACAGGGTGGACGCTCGTGCCTTGGGTTAACCTCTAAATATTTCCTGTACTGGTCCCTAATATACTTCAAACATAAACCAGCTCTTTCAAGGAGCTTGTTTCTCTCGAATGCACGAGGTCCAAAAAGCTGGGTCATACTATGTACAAGATCATCCTTCAACTTTTTATCTTGGTTATTCCACCTTTTAAGTAAAAAAAAACATGTTAGACTCATAAATGAAGAGAAGCTACCTTTAATATAGTTCAAGAAATTGATGAAAAGGAAAACTATTCTAGCAATGATATGAAATCAAAATAGTGGTTTGGGGTTTTAGTTAGGATATGATGTTCCACCATGTACGTATGGTGGGCCCGAATATCCGCAAACACTCGTCACCAAGTTTTCGCCAAAAAATATCATTCCCTACAAAATAATCATGGGATCATTAGTCGATGAAGAGTGATCAAAAACTAAATTACTATTATATCACTATAGAATAATAATAACTTTAAAGTACCTAGAAGTTTGGATACTTTTAAGGGAACGCCTTCATCATCACTGATGATCAATACGCAATCCTTCACCGTTCCCGTACTAGGAACACGGGAACATCCAGGAAATGATGTTGCATCGGGACTTGTTGCATCTCCTATTGCAAAAAATGAAAACCATTATCAAATGCCTCCAAGAAATAATACTTCAAGGGAAATAAATTGGTGCAGAGCACCCATGGCACAAACACAATCAAGGGATCTACATCGTAAACACATAACACTTAAACACATAACAAAAGAGAGAAAAAGAGGGATTTGTGTACCAGTAGATGGTGGAACAGTTGGTGCATTTAGGCTGTGTGTTGTTAACATGGCAGTCGGCAAGACATTTGTGGCTGTCCTAGATGGAGGCGGCGTTGTCATATCATCATGGAAAGGAGCTGAAGAATAAAATTGTTAGAGCATGCATAAATATAGAATGCGTGGACTAGCATGGACAAGATTGTTAGAGCATTAAAAAAAAAGATTGTTCGAGCATGTATTGTCAATGATTATGATCATTCCTATATATATTCAGTGGAAAACACAAGTGGGGAATGGAACATGTGATCTACCTGAACCACTTGCAATACCGGCCTCATAATGGGAATGGGGTTCAAAATTACGCAAATAACTCTGTAAAGACAATGCATCCATATTTTAATTAATGTCATAAAAGAGCATAACATAAAAACCATTATTGAACTCTTGTAATAATTAAAAATTTCATTAATACTTACTTTAAAGTTTTCAGAAGTGCGCAACAACTCAGCTGCCCTGTCTTTTATTTCCTGAGTCTGAGGATGTATGGATACCAAACGTAGAAGTTCTTTCCCAATTTTCTTTAGCAGCTTTTTAATGGAACTGATCGGGTCATCGGTCTCTGCTAAATCAATAAAAAAAGGGTCCACAAGGGGGGACTCCTGAGGGACTGCAGGTTACTTTCCCTCTCTCCGACCACCGGCCCTCTGTGACAACAATAGTATTAGTATTATCAAAATTACTCCAAAACAATGAAGAAAATAACATTAAAAAAAATAACATTTTGCTTCTATCTAGTTTGCACAATTACAATGAGTTTTACCTGCTCATGTGTAGATGAGCTAGGAATATCGTCACCATCACCTTCGGGCAGTTGCTCCATATTGTGCCCTTGTGTCAAAGATCAAGTATAAAAATGTTAGCCAAAAATTTAATAACTAAATGGTATGTTGGAGTCATTGATTAGAAGTTGGTTTAATAGTATGTACCACCCCCATGATAGTAGCCTCGTTTGTATCTATGCGGTTCAAATTGTAATCAATAAGCAGCTCTTCCCCTGCACGTATTGATTTTATCGCACAGATGAATACACGATTTCCCTCGCACACCTCAAATATGCAATTGGGTTGCTTTATAGTTGACCCAGGTCGTGTACTATTTATAAAACCCGCAATATTCCCTGTTGCTTTTGGCCTTCCATCAATGTATATAGCCACACTTTTACTTTGATTATTGTCTTGCTGTTGTATATAATTTGCCGAGAGTGCATACCTACGCATACTTTTTTTATATTGAACAATATGCATCCAACTTTTGTAATCGTAACATGGTCCAACATACTCCATCAATTCAGAAACTTTGTTGTAAGACACCTTTATGCCATCCATAGAAAATAGGCCCAAACCATGTAATGATGATGGTGCTATGCGATATATCCTCTCATTAACACAAAAATCAGTGTTTATTGGAGGAAGTTCCTTGGGTACCCAATGTTTCTGTAGATGTTGGTACCTCAAGGGCACCTCGATGTCGCCTTTCATCTCATCATCATAAGGATATGACCCCCCTTGAGCAAGGAAAAATTTCATGTGTTTATTGAATTTCCTTCTAGTCCTTTGACCTCTAGTTAATCTCCCTATTCTAGATAAACTGCATGTCTCACTTTCCTCTTCTATTCCTATATTTCCCTCACTCGAGGAAGACACTTCTGACAAATACCTATTTGCTGGTACCTGCAAATGGGAGAGATCTTAGAAGACATCAATCTTACTATTGATAAGTGTATTAAATAGACTTTCTATAAGGTGTATTGACTTATACCTGTTGATCCATGAGACTGTGCGGGATGCTCTTGAAAGAGGTTCAATTTCCTGCAAATGTAATTCAATTATCGTGAGCATAATCACATCATAATCATAATCACATCCATCATAAGCATCACATAAAAATTAAAAACATTAAAACATACACATTATAACACTTATAGCTTTTAAATAGATAATGAATAAACTATGTAACCATTTAAGACAAATATATTTCTATCAAGAAATGAATATTAAATACATTAAGGATTGATGGCATACCTTTAAATTTCATCATCATCATCCTCATCATCATCATCATCATCATCATCATCATCATCATCATCATCATCATCATCATCATCATCATCATCATCATCATCATCATCCTCGTCATCATCATCATCATCATCGTCCTCGTCCTCGTCATCATTGTCGTCATCATCAACATCATCATCATCAACATCAACATCATCTTCATCATCATCATCAGTAGCAGCATCATCTTCTTCTTCTTCTTCATGAAAATTTGTCTCAGGAACATCATCCAATAATTGTCGATCGTGATCATCATCTACATCATCTTCTACTTCTTCGGTATCTTCTTCTTCCATCGCATTATACTTTATCGGCCTTCCTCTCGATTCATGTCTAACAACAAATGACCAACCCGGTTTATGTGAAACCTCTGAGTAAAATACCTACTCACATTGGCTTGGAAGAACATAGGGCTCATCCCCAACTGGCTCAAATGACCTTGTATTAACCATTGTAAATCCATTATCATGTTCAATAACAGTTCTATTAGGATCATTTGGATTAAGTCGTAGCCTGTACCATTTGACAACGAAGAGTACTAATTTGAAGGAACTAAAGTCGCACTCAAGTATATCATCCAAAATGCCATAGTATTGATTTTTAGACTCTTGAGGATCTAAGTCATTTCTAGATGAAATATTAGTCACTTGAAAGACTGCAGTTATTCCAGAATCACAAGTTTTCTTCGTGTCATCCAACACTTTGACACGAAATTTTTGACCATTACAGAACATACCCTTGTGGTGTTTAACTTGCAATAATATGTGAAACATGTCAAAATTATTATATCGTGAGTTGATAAACATACGGGTGATTAATAATTTTGTACGTACCTGGAAATCTCTTAAACCATATGCTAAATCTATTTCCCTTTGCGTAACATTAGAATCTCCATTACGATGAGCTTCTTTAACCAATGAAGATACACCTTCCCATGTTAATGTGTGACCAGAATGTTGACATCGTTCAATCCATACCGTCATCCAATCAAGATTGTTTGCAATATACAAATGTAGTGCATCCCACTCTCGAGCAACTGTACAAAAAAAAAATAGACGACTTACAACCGATTTATTTTGAAGATTAAGAAATAATTTATTACAATAACATCTTATAATTTATTACCTGTCACTTTCCTCAATCTACCTTTCCCCATCAAGTACTCCCCTTTGAATTTTTTAAAAGGGTCGAGATCCCAAATGCGATCTACATGGATATTTGAAGCAAACTTAGGAAGATATTCAGTAATGTACACCATAGTCTGGTATACCATGTATCCCTCTACCATAGAACCCTCAGGATGTGCTCTTTGTTGAACCAAAGCCTTCAAAGATTTCAAGTGCCTCTCAACCATCCACATTGACCTAGTGTGTGCAGGTCCACACAATTCAATCTCCTCAACTTGGTGTATGAGGTAGTGTTCTTGTGCATTGAAAAAAGTTGGAGGTAGACACTTTTGCATTTCACACAATAAATGAGGAATTCTTCTCTTCCAATAGTTTATATCTTCTTTATGGATTTCTTTAGATGACAACCACCTACATTAAGAGATTCAAGTCACAAAAAATATATAAATACGAGACTTTACAAAATAATATACAATAGATTACATAGCAAGAAAAACAAATCGCGAATATAATAAATATATACAACAAATTGAACAGATATTACTGCTTACCTCATGTATTTTCCAAGATCATATATCACTTGTTTGATGTTATTGTTGAAGTGCTCTGGGAGAGATAGAGGTAGCACGTACTGCAGTAATTATAAACCAATCATTTCATTATTTTCTAACATAACATAATGAATAGTATACGTAGTTTATGAATATATTGTAAATACAGAAGAACATAACTTACCTTGATGAAAGTATGCCAATCATGCGTTTTGAGCCCTGGCCCAAATTCACTTTTCTTTGATATGAGATTGCTTATGTTCCCAGCAAATCCTGTGGGAAATCAAATTTTTCGTATGACTTCTTTTATGGCATCACTTTGCTGCTCCGTTAATAACCAAGGAAGGACACTTATATTAATCTGATCTCTATTGCTATTTGAGTGAATGAAATTCTTCAGTGCATGATTGGATTCATGAATGTCATTACAAATTTTGACAATTTTTTCTTTGTCACGCCTTCCATCCAGTATTTTCCACAATGTCTCTGTTATATTCTTTCCAACATGCATAAGATCAAACAAATGCACAATTTGTAGGTCCTCGTAGTAGGGCAACCTACTAAATTGTCTGGGATAGCTTTTTAGTCCCTTTGGAAGGTTGTCAGTAGTGCCTTGACGACCTTCACGATCATCAATTACATAATTAGTAAACAAAAATCACAATAGAAATATATAAATTACAAACATAAACCATTAAGTGGAATGACATTACCTCGACGATTAATTATATTATATTCCAACTTCCATAGGCGAGGTGTCATTCTTCGTGGCTTTGATGTAGTCTCTTCTTTCCCATTGAAAAGATGTTTTTCCATACTTCGATACTTATGATTCCTGTGGAGGAAGTGTCTGTACTCATCAAACACATGCTTTCCTAAACTTTTTGAATGACGAGATTTCATCTTTGGACCACAAACTGGACATGCAAATTTTCCCTTTGTTTGAAGACCTACAAGATAATGATATAATTGGATTATTAAATATGTTGATTTTTATAATTAGAATTATCATGCGCAACTTGAATTCACTATAACATACCACAAAAATGTGTTAGCCCTGGGGCATCATGTATTGTCCATACAAGTATTGCATGGAATTGAAATTGTCTTTGTCCTATTGGTCTAGACACGTCATACATAGTGACACCGTTCCATAACTCCACCAACTCGTCAATAAGAGGCTCAATATATACATTCATATCTTTAACTTGATATTTACCTACTTGAATGAACAGTAACATTACATAATTATTGTGACCATTTTACTGTAAGATTTGTAAGTACATGTAAATTAATAACTATCAAATGATAAAATACCTGGAACAATCATTGCCAACATAATGTGCTCCCTCTTTATTGACATCCACGGAGGAATGTTATTGTTGATAACAAAAACAGGCCACACCGAGCAAACAGATCTCATCTCTCCAAATGGATTGACACCATCCGCTGCCAATGAAAGCTTGAGATTACGAGGTTCTTCTTTGAAGTGTTGCCACTTTTCCTCTATGTGCATAAATGTCGAACCATCCGCAGGGATTCAAATAATGTCATCTCAACTTCTATTGCGTGCATGGTAATCCATAAATTGTGCCAAGCTAGTACACCTGAATAATTGTCGCATCCGTGGAATAATTGTGTTGCAAATTCATGTTCTTTATAATATATAATATGATCATTGGGACAAGCATGTATTTCTTGATACTCCATTCCAATATCTTTCATAATAGTAGATAATTCTCGATATGAGCGAGGTAGAATATTTGATGGTGGTAACAAAAACTCGCCTATCAATCTACAGCAAAAAATATAAGTTGTTAATATAAACAATATTAGTGGTACATTATTCACCCTTTGTTAACTATAAAGACATATATGACATACCTTAACATACGTGACATTGTTATGTTGGATAAACCATTCATAACCTTCAAGTTCAACAACAAAAATACAGCAGAGAGAAGAGTTGTTTGGGAGTCTTTGTATAGGGGCTCGTATGCCTTCTCAAGTAGAGGTACATCAAGGCTATCATCATCATCATGATCAGATCCGCTTGGACTAAATGTGTCATGGATCAATGTATTTATACCATCATCTTCAATTGTGTTTTCTGGCACATGATCGTCATCTTCCATGGGATCATTATCTTCACCTTGGATATTCGCACCCCCATGTTCCTCCATATCATGTACTTCCCTGGGGAGATCAACCTATATAAAATTGATTAACATAAATAAACCATGATCTTCAACTCATCATCAAGTGATTTCATATGTATATAAATTGTTAAAATGATATAATGAACAACTTACCAGTGGATGATAGTCATGCCCCCCTTCAATGTGACCATTCTCCCTACAATGTCTCTTAACTGTTTTGATTAGCAATCTTCTATGGTTTAAGCCCTTACAAATTTTGCAGGGACAATAACATTTTCCATCACCTTTTCTTTTCAAGTTAGACCACAATCTAGCGATTGTCTCCCTATTTTGTTCTTCACTTATATTATTTGACATGATCGTTCTTCGCACGAAGCAAAAATTGGGCTATGAAAACTTCGGTCTACAACTTTCAGTGACTAAGCAAAATTGTCAAAAGTACACAAATCTTCTTAGACCTATCCTTTAATATTTTAAAAGTCTAGTTAAAATATACATTAGATTAAAAAATATACAATTTTCATGCCTAAGCGCGCGGCTACGACTAGTGCAATGGTCTTCTTGCTTAGCTCTAGAAGCTCTCTAGCAATCAAAACATATAAGCTACAAGGCCTAACAGCAATTTCAAAACATATAAGCTACAAGGCAAGACATATTACATGACATGGCAAAAGGATTAAAATATACATTAGATTAAAAAATATACAATTTTCAAACCTGAGCACGCGGCTATAACTCGTGCAATGGTCTTCTTGCTTAGCTTTAGAAGCTCTCCAGCAATCAAAACATATAAGCTACAAGGCCTAATAGCAATTTCAAAACAAGGGTCATCAAAAGAACCAAAAACAATGTGTGCAAACAATACCTTGTGAAGTGGTATAGACAATTAGAAGATGCTACTATGTGCTAGGGAACTTCTTAGAACTGTTGGTATATTCTTACAACTTGTTACACCTGGGATATTCTTCTCTGTAGATGCTACTGTGTGCCGTGGTCCAAACGGGCCCATAAATGTGGTTGAATAGCAATACATTCAAGTGGCTTACACAAGGGACAGTCACTATGAGATATCCTCATGTGTGACTGTCCTTGTCACAAATGAGGACATCTCACAGTGACTGTCCCATGTGTAATTGCCACTTGAATGAGGTCAGTCACTGTAAAGACAACATGATAATGTACACATACAATGAGTGTACATTATCATGTTGTCTTTACAGTGGCTGCCCTCATGTTGTATATTCTTCTCTGTAGATGCTACTACGTGCTAGGGAACTTCTTAGAACTGTTGGTATATTCTTACAACTTGTTACACCTGGGATATTCTTCTCTGTAGATGCTACTGTGTGTCATGGTCCAAATGGGCCCATAAATGTGGTTGAATAGCAATACATTCAAGTGGCAATTACACAAGGGACAGTCACTGTGAGATGTCCTCATGTGTGACTGTCCTTGTCACAAATGAGGACATCTCACAGTGACTGTCCCTTGTGTAATTAAGTATTGTGGGGAAGCATTCTAAATAACCAAAGCTGCTAACAATAAATTCAACACAGATATGTCCTCATTTCTGGGTATTTTAGCTCTCTAACAGCTGAATACCAGATTAAATAATAATGACAAAAGAAAAATAAACCCAACATACTCAGAAATTGTAGCTGTGATTTTGCGGAGGGAATCTCTCTCGGCGCTGTTGAAAACACAAATGACAACCCGCTTGATTTCGTGGAGGGAATCTCTCTCGGTGCTGTTCAAAACACAAATGACAACCCGCTTTGTTCAAAACACAAATGATAACCCGCTTGATTTCGCGGAGGGAATCTCTCTTGGCGCTGTTGAAAACACAAATGACAACATTCCTTTTTTTTTTTGCACTTATATCCTGACCAACATAAGGTCCATTTGTAATACAACATGATAATGTACACTTACAGTGAGTGTACATTATCATGTTGTCCTTAGAGTGACTATCCTCATTTGTTGAAGAAGAAAAGCATTAATGTGGCTGAATAGCAATACATTCAAGTGGCAATTACACAAGGGACAGTCACTATGAGATGTCCTCATTTGTGACTGTCCTTACAGTGAGTGTACATTATCATGGTGTCTTTAGAGTGACTGTCCTCATTTGTTGAAGAAGAAAAGCATTAATGTGGTTGAATAGCAATACATTCAAGTGGCAATTACACAAGGGACAATCACTGTGAGATGTCCTCATGTGTGACTGTCCTTGTCACAAATGAGGACATCTCACAATGACTGTCCCTTGTGTAATTCAAGTGGCAATTACACAAGGGACAGTCACTGTGAGATGTCCCCATTTGTCATTGTCCTTACAATGAGTGTACATTATCATGTTGTCTTTAGAGTGACTGTCCTCATTTGTTGAAGAAGAAAAGCATTAATGTGGTTCAATAGCAATACATTCAAGTGGCAATTACACAAGGGACAATGTCATGAGCTGTGACATATTGAACTTAGTATAATAATAAAATGATTAGATGATATATAATAATCTATTATTAATGGTATATAACAATAATATATAATTATTATCAAAAGATAATAATAATATATAGTTAGCATAATAAGTAATATGTTAATTAAATAATATTAAAATATTAATAAATAATATAATTATGATTATAATTATAATATAAATTAATAATAAATAATTATTAATAAATTATATATATTATATTATAATAATATATTAAGTAATAATATTAAATCAATTATTGATATAATAATTTTAATATATAAATAATATTAATAAACCTCTCAATATAAAACAATATGTTATCACTATAATAATATTTATTATAATATTATTAATATTACTAACATCATTAATTATAATATTTAATAATAACAATAACATTAATAATAATAATAATAATAATAATAATAATAATAATAATAATAATAATAATAATAATAATAATAATAATAATAACGTTTAAAGCAATATCAAATATCTGTAATCGATGTACATCTACATTAAACATCTGCATTATCTATCACGATGAGGAATGAAGAAGTGATACAACAATCACTAGTCATTACACATCGATACCATGAGAGGATGATTAATGAACCAAATACTATGAAGTCAAGATCAACATGATATGAATAAGGGATAGGTCGCTATGTGTTTCAGAAGATGTATTGATAAGCAAGAAGGATAACCATTCATATATTATAAATAATCATTAATTGCACAATTTTAGACAATGACATATCCGATAAAGCAATATCAAACATGAAGACCCGCTAGCAAATATGCACCATCACTTCCTATGTTATCATGACAATAACATAAACTAGATTGAATTCTACTATCTATATCAATAGACACCATATAGGAGGATATCGACTAAAGGATTGAAAGATTATCGATTGTCTGAGATAAACCACATCTTGTAGAAACACAAAAGCATCAGTGATTATATCACAAGCTATTGATGAATGAGGCATCAGTCATGGATAATAAGTACAATGTATCCTTAAGTATTAATAGGAATGGAAGTCAATTTGAAGATCAAACTCCATTACCAGCAATCAACCAATAAATGGACAATTATCAGAAAATGATATCGACTTATATCAGAGTAGAAAGATTGGATATCATCATAACAATATGGGATAAGGCAAGAGTTAATATCGATTGACTAAATACTAATGATAGTTAGACCAAACTAATACAAACACAATGGATGTTAACTACTGGTTGCACTACCAATTAGGGAAGATTACCTTCATAAAAAGATTTGATATTGAGTCAATCTGGGAGTTATCTATGATCAGAAAATAATGAAATAATATTATGTGAACTGTCGGATTATGGAAAGGTGTGATTAACAAAGGGACATGGAGGAAGAAACAAGACACGTCTCATTCATAGCATCTCTTCATTTGTTAAAGACAATATAAGAATGCATTCTCGTCAGTCACTCAAGGCATCATTAGAACTTTATTTACTTATCCATATTTGGATATACTCAATAGAGCATCTGCCTTTGGCAGTTTGGTTTCAAGTTTATCATTGCAGATCAGAGACAACACCATGATTGCACAGATAGAAAGGATAGTCAGAAATAGCATCAATATTTGAAGTTGCAAGCATATAATTCAGAATCTGAAATAGCAACATATCACTCATAGTGATATTACACATTCGCATAATTACATCATCATATCAGACACATCAAATACATTGCTGTAAGCAATACTTATTGATTGTATATCGATATTATTTATATCAGACATACCATCATTATACTATCACTGTAAGTGATAGGAAACATCATATTCATAGCATATTTCATATAATTATATCCGACAGTGCTATTAAACATATTGGTATCAATATCATCTTGCACACATATTGTGATTGAATCTGAAATAGCGGTTGATATCTTAAGTAACCTCCATTACTTAGTTTAATTGTAAGTATCTGATAGAGTAAGTCTGAGAAGTGGAGTAATTGTTCCTGTTTTCCAAGTTAGCCAAAAAGGGGACATTACAGACAATCACTGTGAGATGTCCTCATGTGTGACTGTCCTTGTCACAAATGAGGACATCTCACAATGACTGTCCCTTGTGTAATTCAAGCGGCAATTACACAAGGGACAGTCACTGTGACATGTCCTCATTTGTGACTGTCCTTACAGTGAGTGTACATTATCATGTTGTCTTTAGAGTGACTATCCTCATTTGTTGAAGAAGAAAAGCATTAATGTGGTTCAATAGCAATACATTCAAGTGACAATTACACAAGGGACAATCACTGTGAGATGTCCTCATGTGTGACTATCCTTGTCACAAATGAGGACATCTCACAATGACTTTCCCTTATGTAATTCAAGCGGAAATTACTCAAGGGACAGTCACTGTGAGATGTCCTCATTTGTGACTGTCCTTACAGTGAGTGTACATTATCATGTTGTCTTTAGAGTGACTGTCCTCATTTGTTGAAGAAGAAAAGCATTAATGTGGTTGAATAGCAATACATTCAAGTGGCAATTACACAAGGGACAATCACTGTGAGATGTCCTCATGTGTGACTTTCCTTGTCACAAATGAGGACATCTCACAATGACTGTCCCTTGTGTAATTCAAGCAGCAATTACACAAGGGACAGTCACTGTGAGATGTCCTCATTTGTGACTATCCTTACAGTGAGTGTACATTATCATGTTGTCTTTAGAGTGATTGTCCTCATTTGTTGAAGAAGAAAAGCATTAATGTGGTTCAATAGCAATACATTCAAGCGGCAATTACACAAGGGACAGTCACTGTGAGATGTCCTCATTTGTGACTGTCCTTACAGTGAGTGTACATTATCATGTTGTCTTTAGAGTGACTGTCCTCATTTGTTGAAGAAGAAAAGCATTAATGTGGTTCAATAGCAATACATTCAAGTGGCAATTACACAAGGGACAATCGATCACTGTGAGATGTCCTCATGTGTGACCTTTGTGAAGGCAAGTGCCAATTTGTACCCAAGTTACCAATATTGTGGCAAACGTGGGAATGAAGCATTTAGGGGTCAAATTGGGAAAAGAAGTGTAGAAGTGGCCTATGTGAGGTCTAAATAGCCTAACTAAGTCATGGTTAGGGTCTTATGGTGTTTGAACAATAAGTTTTGAACCAAAATCCCAAAGGTTGTAACAAGTTGTCAATGTTGTCATTCACAACATTGACAACATTTGTGCAAGGGAGCATTTTCGAGTAAGATGGTTATGTAACTATATGAAACCATTGAATTAGGCATCAGATCAACTATAAGAGGCCTCCATCGATCTATGCAAAAGGTTGGGGGGAAAAACATTTGGAATTAAGAAGATTTGTAGAGTAACATGGTTTTAGTGAATTCTTGAGTTTTTTTGTTTCTTTGTTTTCAGTTGATTAATGGATTAGATAGCTCACAGTGTCTATTGGAAAAGTTAGTACAAGTTGTTTTTTTATTCTGTGTTGTGTTTTTTTTGAGTTTTGAAGCATTCCAACTAGTTTGTTAATTCTTTTGTTAAGTACCCTATCATTGGTTTGAACCAGGCAGGTTGAACAAATGGAGTCTTAGCTCATCATTCCATTGTCAATTTTGTACGGGCTCTTGGAATGGGTGAGGAGACTCCATGTACTATATTTTTGGAAGGAGGGGCCCTGGGAAGCTCATTTTCTATGTTTGCAATGATGTCCTAGGTGAGTCAGTTGAGCACAGTTAGGGATGACAAATCATTACAAGAAGATTACAACAAGTTGAATGCATTGGTTGCTTCAACTAAAATCTCATGGAGAGGTAGACACACATCTAAAGAAGCCCCAAGTCAAATTAGAAGATTGGGTGAGTTTCTTTGGCTGCTAAGAAAACAAACTCTTAGTCAGACTGTCCAAGTTGTGTCAAAATACTTGTTTACAGGCATGGCTGTAGCAGTTGGTGTACAAAAAATCTAGGAGGAGAAGACCTTAGACATCTTGGAGTTCTCAATAAAGGGCATCTGAATCCTAAGCCCTTTAGGTGGCTTAATATAAACAAAAAGGCTTGACAAAGGCCTAATTGCTAGCAGCCTATTTTTGGGTGCAATTGGCATGGTTGGATGAACCGGATTGAAGTACTGATGAAAAGTATAGGTGAAGGAGTAATATTGAAACCAATAGAGGTCCTAGTGGCCAGCCTCTCCATGGAGTAAAGTTCTAGTTGAATGTGTTTCAATTTGTGAAGACAAGACTAGGAGTGTCCTAGTAGCTAGATTGGTATTGAGCAGAGTTCGTTGTATTTCTTGTTGGTGTGCACTAGTTGAAGGAGTGGGATCTTGGGTAGAGATACCTAAAGAGTGTAGGGATAGTTAAGTACCCTATCAAGTCAAAAAATTGGCCTAAAGAGACCCTAGTGAAGGATAGGGAGTGAGCAAGACAAAGTGTTACATCAATTAACAAGATCATTTTTTGGTAATTGTGTACATTATCATGTTGTCTTTACAGTGACTGTCCTCATTTGTTGAAGAAGAAAAGCATTAATGTGGTTCAATAGCAATACATTCAAGTGGAAATTACACAAGGGAATATCACTATGAGATGTCCTAAGTGTGACTATCCTTGTCACAAATGAGGACATCTCACAGTGACTGTCCCTTGTGTAATTGCCACTTGAATGAGGACAGTCACTGTAAAGACAACATGATAATGTACACAAGTACCGTGAAGGTAGTCACAAGTTAGGGCTGTTTCATTGCATACCCGAAACAATGAAGACATTACAGTCCACAAAACGTTTGTGCTTGAAAGATGAACAAATAAAATTAAACTTCTAAATAACCAAAGCCGCTAACAATAAATTCAACACAGATATGTCCTCATTTCTGGGTATTTTAGCTCTCTAACAGCTGAATACCAGATTACATAATAATGACAAAAGAAAAATAAACCCAACGTACTCAGAAATTGTAGCTGTGATTTCGCGGAGGGAATCTCTCTCGGCACTGTTGAAAACACAAATGACAATGTTCTTGTTTTTTTTGCCCTTATATCCCGATGTGATTTCGCGGAGGGTTACGGTGCTGTTGAAAACACAAATGACAACGTTCCTTTTTTTTTTTGCCCTTATATCCCAACAACATCACAATTGCAAGTTAGGGCTGTTTCACTGCATACCCGAAACAATGAAGACGTTATGGTCCACAAAACATTTGTGCTTGAAAGATGAACAAATAAAATTAAACTTCTAAATAACCAAAGCCGCTAACAATAAATTCAACATAGATATGTCCTCATTTCTGGGTATTTTAGCTCTCTAACAGCTGAATACCAGATTACATAATAATGACAAAAGAAAAATAAACCCAACGTACTCAGAAATTGTAGCTGTGATTTCGCGGAGGGTTACGGTGCTGTTGAGAACACAAATGACAATGTTCTTGTTTTTTTTGCCCTTATATCCCGATGTGATTTCACGGAGGGTTACGGTGCTATTGAAAACACAAATGACAACGTTCTTATTTTGTTTGCCCTTATATCCTGATGTGATTTCGCGGAGGGTTACGGCGCTGTTGAAAACACACATGACAATGTTCCTTTTTAATTTTGCGCTTATATCCCGACAACGTCGCAATTGCGACAGTGACAAATGTATTGTCATCACAAATTGCAACGGTGTCGGGCTATATTTGAAAAAAAAAGGGCAAAACCACATGACATTTTCCTGCCGTCGCAAATGGCCGTCGCAATTTCACCCCAAATGTATTAGTGTTCACACTTGCACCTAGTGCGAAACAGGCTCCTCCTTTGCTCAGGTTCATTCTCACCACTCAACAGGACTCTTCTGTTAATCAACGTTTCTCCTCCTTCAGCATCTTCAGAATTTCATGATCTGGCATCTTCATCTATATGTGCAACTCTGGCCTGGCCTTCATTTCTCCTGTCTGTTCTGCCTTGGCACTGAGGACATTCAAATGCCCTATGACCTTCTTCTCCACAGTGAAAACATGTTCCACGGAAGCCTCCTCTTCCAGATCCTTGTCCTCTTCCTCTTCCTCTCTGATCTCTATTATTCTGATCCTGGAAGTGATTGGAATTATTTCCACGCTGATTCTGACTGCTACTGGCCTCATCCTTCTTTTTCAGATCTTCATTTCGGCCACCATATGACTGTCCACCAGATCATCCACCGCGACCTCTTCTGTTTTGTCTTCTCTCAAACTTCTTGTTCAGCTTTTCCTCTACTTTTAGGGCAAACTGGTATGCCTCTTCAATACTGTTCATTCGAACCAGATTTAGCTCCTCCTAAATGCTTGGCCTTAACCCATTAAGATATCGGGCAACTTTCTCTTTATCAGCTTCTGCATGGCCTATTCTGATGAGAAGTCGATTGAACTCCTCTGTATACTCCTGAACAGATCTTCCTGCTTGCTTCAAACTTTGCATTTTCTTTAGTAGATCAAGCTCATAATCAACAGGAATGAACTGTTGCTTTAATTTATCCACCATCCGATCCCATCTTGTGATTTTATCTTTCCCTCTTCTATTTCACTCCAATTGAATTTCTTGCCACCATATCTTCGCATGACCTTTCAGTCTGGCTTTCGCAAATTTGACCCTATCAGGATCCTCAACATCTTCATACTCAAAATATTCCTCACATTCATTGATCCAGTCGATCAATCCCTCTGGGTTAAGATTTCCAAAAAATGTAGGAACCTCAATCTTAGGTCTTTTCCCAATCTTGGAAATCGCCTGAAAAAGTCTTTCTTCCTCCTGGTTCACAATTTCAACTTCTCCTTCTTGATATTCTTCTTCGGCTTCATCCTCGCTTTCGTCTCTGACATTAAGATTCATTCCTCTATGAATCTCTTCTTGCAATGCTCGCACTTGTCTCTGCAGCTCTCTAACCTCAGGTGTCACAACACCAGCTCTTCCGCCACGTTCCCTTCGTGGAGGCATTTTCGCGATGCGCGCTGAAACCCTAGCCACGGTCCTGGTGCAAACTGCCTCACAGTCGGTGATCTGTTTACACACTCAAGAACTCCTGCTCTGATACCACCTGATGAAGGGTGCTCCCCTTAATACCACAAACACATAACAAAAATAGAGAAACAACAACAATATGCAAGAACAGAAAATTGGCTTCTTATTATCTCCACAAATGTGGAATTACAAACTTTCAGAATTACAATATGCAAAGCCACATGGGCATTCCCTTACAATATTCTATAGGACAAAGCCTCGAACTATTACCCAGATCTACTACCCAGAACTATTCTGAACTACCTAAGACAATAATACAGCCTTCCTTATATAGGCAATTTTCCACCGCCTGGGAAGGTTCCAAAATTTTAGCCAATAAGGCTGACCAAACTTAGGATTATTTTATTTTACATTTTATTACATCATAGTCGGCTCAAGATAACCTTTGAAACCTGAACAGAAATTTTGAAGAAAATTATTTTTCGCCATTTCGGGTGGCCCAACTTCCGAAGACCATAAGTCATCACCAGTTGACCCGATCGGCTATTATAACCCCATTTCGGAAATGCCACGAAGTGCTCTATAGGCCTAACCCACGCAAGCGCTCGTCACCAAAATTTTTGACCTCATCCGGGGCCTCTAAAGCCTTCAAAACTGAGTTCAAAGTTTCTGTACCCTACTGCCAATACCGAAAATCTTCAATATCTTCCAATACACACTTGATCTGGCAATGAAACTTTACTAGCAGGCTTATATGACCAAAATGAACCTCCAAGAAAGAAATCAGATCATTCTGAGCACATACGAAAATTACCAAAAATAGTAACTTTTCATAAATAGCAGCTCTGCACAAAATAGCCCTTATTGAATACAAAAACAGAAATATTTTTGGGTGATGCAAGATTGCTCTTACACCTAGGATGCTCCTGCATCACTTTTGAATTATTTTTTTGGGTGTGTAATGTGTTTCTTCCTCCAAAATGGTTTTTTGAAGTTGGGGCTTCCTCTGCATAGATGATTTATGTGTTTTGGGGGAGATTTAAAGCTCTTATTCCTAGGTTCATTGGTGCATCTTTTGGATGAGGCTTCTTATTCATTTCCTACAATTCTCATGGAGTTGATGTTTCTTGTGAAGGGTCTCCCTTGAACACTTTTATTTCTTTTAACTTAGGTCTTTGCAAGATATTTAAGGTTGATACTTTTCTTGCATTACTTCTAGTTCCTTCAAAAGTAGGTGTGAGGATTTATATATCTATTGTGGCTACTAGAAAATTTGATGTGGTCTCTCTCGCTATGCTAGGTGTCATTCTTGATCCCGCCATAATAATTATTAAGGTATTTTTTAGGGTTTTGATGATTACTACAACTGTTGACGTGACTTTTTGATTTACTAAGGTTGTTGTCGCAACCTTTTTTGTGACCCTACTTATTTGGATGAGGTTAGGACTATTTTTTCATATGTATCTCAACCTTTGTATATTTATCTATTATTATTTTATTATGTACATTGAGTTTTTTGTTGTTGACATTGTTGCAATCGAAAGGAGGATTCATTTGCATTCTCTAATAGGAATTATGGATCCCTTCTTTAGTTATTTGATAATTTTGTTGTGTGGGGTATAAAAATTTCTTATTTTTATTCCATCATACTAGTTTTGTGTTTGTGTGGATATGGTCTAAGTATGAATGCTTGACCTCATCTAGGCCATTTGTAGACTCATGTTTATAGTCAACTATCTCTTCCACTACTTTAAAAGAGAAGATTTTCTTCATGAATCTGGAGAGGAATTTTTTTTCTATTTTTTCTAACTTTATAGTGAGGTCTTGTTCATCTTCTTCTCTACGTTCTTCTCATAGGTCTCCTATAGGGATATAGAATTTTCCTATGGAGGTGTATATTTTCCTTTTGAGGTAGATTGAGGGTTTTTTTCTTCACTTGTTGGCTTTCTCTCCTATTGGTCCTACTAAGGTGATTACTTCTTCTATTGAGGTAGAGAAGGTTTGGATGAGATATGTGGTGCAATGCTGTGATGGGGTTGTCCCTTCCATTTCTTTGAGTGTTGGGTATATGATGATTGATGTTGCTCATATTCTTTTTTTCTTTCTTTTCTCGTATTACTCCTATTGAGGTGGAATTTTTAAAAGGAGAAGAGAAATTTTAGTTGCATTCCTTTATGGTTATGGGATCCTTTCCAAAATCCATCGATTAGGTTATGGGATCTTTTCACAACCCTTTAGTTTAGTGGCTTAAGCCTAGTTTTGTTAAAATTTTAGCTTCTCTTGTTCATTTACTTAAATTATAATGTTGATTTTCTAATCGTTGAGTTTTTGTTAGTATTTATTCTATCTTTAGTAATTGGTTGTAATTAGGTTGTGAATAACATCAAAATCCATCTATACGACATTATGGGACCCCTTCAAAGCCTATTTTTATCCTTAATCAACAACATAGTGGAGAATCATCTTTGGGAAATTAGACAAACCATTTTTTTGAGGTAAAAGTAGCCTTCATTGGTCTCCATATGGCCATTTCAAAGTTCTTTTAGATTTTTTTCTTGAGAGTGACTCTCTTAATGTTATCAATTTTATAAAAATTAAACAAAATCCTAGTTGCAAAAATGAATAGTTTATCTCTTAAAAAATAGATATCGTAGGGTCTCTTGAAGATTTTGTGATTTGTAGTGTATATATGAATGAAAGCCAAGTTTTTAATTTTTTTTCTAACAATAGGATCTATCAAAATAATATTTTTTTGTGGGATTATAATGACCATTTACCTATAAAATTTCAAAAATAAAATTTTTAATAATATCGGAATGAATGGAAGTGTTAGTCATATACTACCCAAAGGTGACTCACTATCTTCAATATATTTTGAATTGAATAGTCATATAATGGATGAAAAAAATGAGACACAAAGGTAGGCCTTCCACTTTGGGAATTAATCAAAAGATTTACATGTCCATTTTTATTATAGGTCATTTCATATTTGGCTCAACACACTTTCTAATATTTGTAACTTTATCCACTATCTACTTTTCACCATCACTTACTTTAAAGTGGGCTATCTTTTTACCACTATAATTTTTTAATGGGTGGGCATAGGAATATGGTAGATCCCAACTCCTGTGAGAAGTAGGAGAGACCTTATTATGTAGGGAAAGGATTTAGATTAAGAAATTACTCCATATTTATAAAAATTGCATGTTTATGACCCTCTGGTTATAAAATCCTTTGTTGATGGCTAGAAACATGACATCTTTCTTTCCTACAAAGTGAAAAATTTGGTAATTGAGTATCTTAATTATTAGGTGATGAGTCTTTGCATAGAGGGAAAGAAATTCTTTAAGCACAAAAAGGCCTCAAATGAAGTTGTGACCTTATTCCTCAAATAGGACAAATGAGATAAAGTTAAGCATGTAAAATCTAGACGATATGATCTCGTACTATAGAACCTCTCTAGGTAGAAGTAGGCAAGGTGATAATGAGATACATTACCTTATATTTTTATGTCACTAGTATGTTCAATTATCATTTTAGGTTACTTAAGAACTCCAGGTATAATCATTTGGTTTCCTTCCCTTTTTATGCCCTTTCATATTTTTTTGGAGGGATTAATGAACATAAGAAAAAATCCAATCTTCCTATCTTGCATGAAAGTCTTATCCTTCTAATAGAAGAGCATGCTAAGTCATTATCTATTCTACTCAAACTCTCCAAATCTAAGCTTGCATGAAATTATTTTTTTCTCAAAATGTTCATGTTTTAATTAAATGAAAATAGGTTTTGAAGGGACGTAAAACCATTACAAAGAAAATTAGTCCAAAAAATAAATTAACAATTAAACAACCAAGCACCCACAACAAATATCAACACAAACAATAGGAGATTTCATATAAGAAAAAAAACTTAGCAAGCTCTCATTCTTCTTGATAACTTCATCATTTATGCTTGGAACCTTGTTAACCACACTATCAATAGGTGTAGAACCATTATCCTTTCTTCTAAGTCTTGTGGAAGGTCTAGGAAGAGAGTCTGAGAGAACTCTATGATCAATAGTTAGTTTCCTTGATTTAATACTTCTAGTTAAGGATGGATACCAGTCCAAAACTGTGAAATCATACCCTAGAAATTTTGGGCATCTATTGTCTAAGAAATTTTCCTTAGTTTCGATGTTAAAACAAAAAACAAACAGAAATTCATCTGGAAGAAGAGATATACTTACCTGTTTGCCAAGATTTTTCGAGAGCCAATCCGCTATCCAAGATGTTGGAACTCCATACCTGTTCCATCTCAAGAAGCCTCCCTTATGTCGCATGAGTTCCTCAAATTGTTCTATGAAGTCGTCCTCTATTTTACTTACTAAGGGTGAGTGCAGAATGCATTGGTGGTGAGGGGGAGAGTAAGGAGTGATTTTAGGGTTTTGGGATGTAAATTGATCTATTTTAGGCTGATAGGGTGTGTTTCTTTTGTGTGGAGGAGTGTAAGTTTTGGTCAGGGAGTGGGTATGTTTGTGGGAGAGGTTTTTATGATGTTTCTCAGGTTCTCAGAAATGAGATGGGGGTTCATGTTGGTTTCTGAGAGAGTCAAATATATTATTCAAATGTAGGGGTTTGGTAGTAAAAATAGGGGCAGAACGCTGTCTCCTTTTTTTTGCATTGTCCACCTTGATCCAGCCATCATCTCTAATTACTTCCCTCGAGGGTTTGCAGGGGCCCTCCTATTCTCCAAACAATCTGCCTCTACTCACAGCAGAGCAAGTGTCCTTGGTCTTGGATGGAATTTCAGATTGTGGAGCCCTCCGTGCCCCTGCCTCTGGCAAATGGAAATTCTCTTCGTAGCTTCACAAATAATGTGGGAAAGGATACAAGGGTTCCTGAGCGTATCTAGTTTTCGCAACCATCCTCATCTAGAGTTCCAAGGATTCGATGTTGTAAATTGCTAGTTTTTTGCGAAAGGGCAGAGCCATTGCGAGTTTTTTTCTAAATCTTGGACTATTTTATGTCTTCAATTGTTTTGATCCTCAAACAAATATCTAATTTTTTCTTTATATTTTTAGTACTTTTAGGAAATTTTAGAAATGTGATTTTAATATTCATCTTAATTATTAAGAGAAATAATACTAATAAGTTACTTTGATATTATATTTTTTATTAAGGAGAGAGAGAGAGAGATTTGTATGTTTGTGTTTGATGAAGACACCAATTGATTACATATACTACACAAATGTATAAATGCTTGGTCTGTCGTTTTTTCATTTCTAATTAAAACTCAAAAACCTACAAATACTTCTTTTCTAAATGAAATGGCACGTGACACATTGTTACTTAATATTTTTGTTCGATAAACTTTTGACATATTTTTATTATTTTAATATATTTTTGAACTAACAATTAATAATAGAAAAAAAAAACAATCAGCTTCTTCTGAATCTGCTGCTTCATCCCCCGACTGCTTTCTATGGGGCATCCCTTGAGGGACCCAAGGATGGTTTCCTGTGTTTCCCTTTTGAATTATGTGCTAGATATTTTGAATGGTGTACCCTTGGGCTCCTCCTCAATCCCGCTTTCCCCTCTGCAGTCAGGGTCTGATGCCCTTGAGGTCTCGTCCTCCGTGGAGCCCCCTGTGGTTGCTGTCGCTGTTGTCCCTTCCTCCGTGGAACTTCCTGTGGGCAAGACTCATGCTTCCTATCCCTCTTTTGCAGATAAACTGCTTGATGTTCCCTCTCCTTCATCGAATTAGTGGCCGTCTCAATCTGGGTATCATGCTTCCTGTAAGGTCAGTGGAACGACTGTGCAAGTTCCTGATGAGATTCTTGCAGACAGGGTTAATCAATGAGATCTTTCTCTGGTTGGAAAGTTCCTCTGGTTCGGGCCTTCGATTGACCAGCAGCGTAAGTGGGCAGCAAATAACTGGCGCTTTAAAGGTAGTGCCAAGATTAGCATGACTCATAGCTTCTTTCTGTTTAGCTCTTTGAATAAAGAGGACCTTCTTTCTGTGTTGACTAATGGTCCATAGACCTTTGGTAACAATTAGCTGATATTTTGGCCCCGGAGAAACAGAAACCGGGGCTAGAGCCACATAGTGATTTGGGTGCTTTATCTCCCACTTGGCTGCGTCTTACGGGCATACTTATAGAATTTTGGTTCACTGAATTTCTCAGTGGAGTTCGCCGCGGATTAGAAAGGTCGATAATTATGTAAAAGTTTCTTGTGTTTCCGAGGTCGATAATTATGTAAAAGTTTCTTGTGTTTCCGTGGCCGAAAATCATAATTAGTTAGTTGGATCCACAATAACTGTATGCAACCTTCTTTTAACTCTTGCGGCAATTTCAACAATTCGGATCTGCAATGTTGCCTGCACAGTTAGAGCCCGATGCTAACATCTCCACAATTTCAAGCAGATTATCAATTGATTTATTGTTCCTCGTGTCTGCATTTGCATTCACTTTTTCCTTGAAGATTGGACGAGCACAGACAACGAGCGAAAGAAAAACGTTGAGTAGGAGCAGCGCAACCATAATTTTCAGAAGAATTGATCTCGCCATACTAATTGCCACAACAAAATTTTAAGACAACAGACGTGCTCCGCTGACAAATGTAGAAGCAAATGCTGGATGAATACTTGCGTGATATAGAGCGAAAGATTGGGAATGGTTATGGATTGAAAGAAATTATATCGTATTTATAGAGACAAACGACGGGGTACTGCAATTGTTTGAATAGGTCAATGTTGGAATTCAGTGTACATGGTTGATATTCAAAGTAAAACAATGGCGCGTTGAAGAGGCAACAATTCAAGAGGCGGCGAAACGACTTTTGTTGCGGTCTTCAAATGAAATTTCATTTTAAGTTGTGTAGCGCAAGATTGACGGGCTTTACTTATATAACAGTTGATCGTTTTCATGTCTGCCACAAATCCTCTTCGCAGTTGGCAGAGTTCCTTTTCTTAGTGCCAACATGTTAGACGCATTATTTTGCCCCTTATCTGCGCGTGTTGACCTTTCCGAACATGTAAGATGCTCATTTGACCATTGTACATGTTTCATTTTGGTTGGCGTTATAGTTGACTTTCCATTGTCGCGTCTTTCATTTTAGTTGTCTCTCCAAATTTGTGTCACGTTTCCTAGTGTTGCCTACGAATTTATAATGCAAGGTTTTCTGTTTTAGTAAGTCCCTCCTCCATGAAAGCACTAGCTTGATGAATTGTACGATCGGCTTCAATGTGTGTTTTTCAAAGTTAACATGGGTCACTTGTGCATCATACGATTTCTCCATGCAAGCAGCTGACCATCTTACCAAACACTCCTAATTTTATTGACAAACTTTAGTGTTTATGATTGGTATGTGCCATTCTTACCACTCACCGCGCAGGTTCTTTAAGCAACGGTATGTGCTAACTAATTTTTAGTTGCCAGTCACCGAGGTGTTATGCATCCATAGATCTTTTTCTTAAAGAAAATTGACAGCCAACAGTTCGAGAATTTTTCAGTAAGTTAGACATAATGTGCACAGATTTTTGGAGTTTTACCATGCAGTATATTTTACAATATAGTAGGCTATGATTTATCATTTATGATGTATCATCTCTTAAATGTTAGTGAAGAAAAAGATATCACATAGAAAAAGGAGTTATTGATATAATTATTTAGAGTATACGAAGAAATAATATATAGAATAAATAGATTGTTCTAAACTTTTCATTGTTTAAGAAGTTCTAAATCATTTGAGTAAGGTAGTTTTCAAGCTAAAATCAATGATAACGTAATGTCGGAGGTGTGGTATTTTTAGTTCTACAATTTGACATAAGTTCAAAGCATTCATGTATGCAAACAAGTAAATTTATTTAATCTCTTTTTTAAAATTTTGATAGTTTCATTGTTGCCAAGAAGCTTGTACTTTTTATTAATCAGCAATTTAAGTTTATTGAAGATTTTTAAAAGTTTGTGTAGATTGGGTAAATCCCACATCAAGTTCATAATATATAAATCATTGAGATGGTTGCAATCCAAAAACCTATTGTAAGAATTCTCTTCAATATTAAAAATCCAAAAAAAATATCCAAAAGTGTCCACGCCAATCTTTTCACCAAATATATGAAAGACATGACATATAAAATTTTTACAAATATCAATGTGGAAAATACTACATAGTTTAGAACCAAGTAAATTGGCAACAAGGTTGATAAGATTCACTAAAAAAATAGCATAGTGTCCTCTAAATCCACTATCAATACAAAAGAGTAGATCATTGATGGAATAGAAAGAGTGTTTGGAAAAATATTAAAACTTCATTCCCTTTGAAGGATTTGAAGTGTCAACCAAAATAGATATTTTCTCCCAGTGGAAGAAACACAATAGAAGAGAGGGATCATAGTTTGGTATATATGGGTATAGATTATATTTTTCTCAAGATTAGAAAATATGAATGTTATAAAAGGTTTCAAAAGATGTTATAAAACATAAAAGGTATTTCTTATACAAGAATGTTTAAATATAATTTTTTCTTGGAAATTAGATGTCAAAAATTATATGAAGTATTGATAGTATTGAAATACTAAATAAGAAATAGTGCAAGATGATTGAATATAGGTTTAATATTTTTTTGTTGAAAGAGTGATGATGATTGCCAAATGCCAAATAAATTCAAAGTCTAATAGAAATAATTTTTTTCCTTTCCTAAAAAAAGAGGCCAGCTACTGAACTTTGAGTAATGAAATAAAGAAAATATATGATTGAAGAAATCAAGATTGCAAACTCAAAATCAACCACCCTACCACAACTAGTTTTAAACGAAATCAACATGAGATCCTCAGCCAATATTTTGAATTTTCCATTAATAAAGACATCCAAAAACAAGTTTTCTAAATAATAAAAATAAAAATATTAATCCTCCTAAAAAATAATTTAAAACAAACTTTCTTCATATATGATTATATTTAAGCCGATAGGCTTTTTTATGTGGGCATCGCCCCAGACGGAATTGTCTGATGCGGAATTTTTTTCCATTCCTGAAACATATCTCACGGCAGCCTCAAACATCTTCACCGCATTTAAAGAACTCCGCATTTAAAGAGCTCCATTTTTTCCACAAGATAGTGGACAATAAGGTGTTTTGAAGGTGGAGTTTTGTGGATAGAATGATGCCCGAGCGGGATGTGAAGCTAGGATGTTACATGAAGCTTCTGTAGAACATAATTCTTCCTTAGAAGTAGCCCTTGCTTCACAGTCTTTTATTCAGTTGGTTGTGTTGATGGCCTTGTCAATGGCGATGGAAATTGGTTAGAATGAGGATTATTAAGCAGCTACAACTGTGCTCCATTCTCTTTACTTTTTCTCTTGGCAGAAGGATGCATTACTATGGATGAACATTACTTCATGAAGGAGCCAAATACAGACCTACTGGATGAGGACTTGCTATTTTTCATGCCAAGTTTGCAGAAAAACAATGGCGGTGGTAACAGAGAACAGAGGTACATGCTCTGGTTCGATCCTATGAGGGATAACCACACATATTCTGTACTCTAGAACAATCGTCAGATTGCGTAAGTATAAAGATAATCTTACATCCAAAGTAAGCATTTGAATGTTAATATTCCATGTTGAAAATCTCAAAAGTCCATTAGTTTTGAAAGATCTGATAGAAGGAGTCCATTCCTTAGTAGAATCCATTAAAGGATCTGACACAAGGAGTCCATTCCCTAATGGAAGCCGTTAACAATTCAGCTTTGTTCCATTTCATTTGTGGATGTTGTGCAGATTTTTGGCAAAGAACATTGAAAATGATAAGCATATACCTATTTTAGTCTAAAATGTTAAAAATAGAAATAGAGTTCAAATAAACTCTTGACATGCAAAGAGCCTAAATCAACAAATGAGAATACACAAAACCTATGTACAGAGTGTTATTTAACAACCATAATTTGGGAAGACACAGTAAATAGTGTGGATCATGAAATCTTGGTTCTAGGATATTAATGGAACCTAATATATGTCCATTGTGAAGACAATATTTGTCTAGAGGCAGAAGAAATGAGAATAATGAAAGACACCAAAGCAGTTGCTCAAATTACAAGAGCTATTGTAGAGTTAAGTAAGCTGAATTGGCAGAGACCATTGATGGAGGATGCCTTTATATAATTGATTGTAATTATGCATAATAGTTGATACAATTTGAATAATCTCAGCTTGGCATGCCACCTTAAAATCCCATCCATTCTTCCTATTGCTCAAAACACATGTAATTGTCATCAGCATAATACTACTCCTCTTCCTCAGTTGCCTCAGCCATAGTAGACATTACAGTCTGTGCATTTTCAGAAGGTGTGTCATCTCATGGTAAAGCCCCCCATTTAAAGGAGAGCTCTGTGATCATTCTTAGATGTAATTCCTTTGTAAGTGTGCTTAAAGAACTACTTCAAGATCAAACTTAGGTTATCCTTCTTCTAGGACTATAAAATTTGTATGAAAGGAACACATGCCACCTATTTTCTTTTGAGACAAGATACAGTCAAAAACATTACAGACAACTTAATCTTGCTGATTCCTATGCAAAAGCAACAATACTAAAATCTGGAGTGGTCCATAAAACTTGGAAGTTTATTTCTTTGCATTTAATATCCGGGAATTATTTTCTCCCCAGGTCTCCATTTAAGAGTATTTCTAGATATTCAACACCAAGAATTTATTTCTACCCATATTTCCTTTTATAGCTATTCAATTTCTGTACTCCAGCTGTCTGCCAAATTAATCAACAAAACTGAAATGTCATTACTTTGGATATAGCAATTCTGCCTGTCACAGAGCATTAGCTATGACAAGAAACCCTAATCATTTTTTCTAATAAACTAAATGCATGGATGGGAGAATCAAAGCAGAGTGCGGGAATATAAATCTTTCAAAGATCGCCCCTTGTTTGACGGACTCGCTATTGACATCATTTCCCAATGCGCAACCGTCTCATCAACCTCAAATGAGTTTACAGCTCATTCGCCTCGAGACAAACATTCCGATATGCAATTAAAAGTGTGACAGAGAAAGTTTTTTCTTTTAAATTTTATATTATTATTAGTTCTCTGGGAACCTAGATAATTCATTTTTTTAGTAAATTAAGTGTAAGATATTTTCTTATTTCAAAAATATGTTTTTTAATTAAAGTAATCTTTTTAACAAAATAAATTTACAAAATTTATTTTTGTAATTTTTTGTTTGAATTTTAAAATACTGTTTGAATTCTATTTTATTAAGAAAAATAAAAGTGAATGTGATATTTTATAGTTTTTTCTTTAATTCAGCTATGTAATCAATGTAAATACATTATAATTATTACTTAATAAATTATATTTTATATTATATTTATGAAGCTATTTCATAAGAGTTATTTAATGTTCAATATTTTCGACAACATTGCATCAATAGTTATATGACTTCAAATTGTGATGACTATCTATAATTATAATTAAATGAAATGTATCTTTTAGTTCTAAAAGGTAACCAATCATGTGATGTTACATCAATTGTAAAAATATGTGTCTCTTACTTTTAGTTTGTTTATTAGCATCTCTACTAACCTCACTATAGAATAACGCTAACATTATCACTTTTATCCTTCTTAAAAAAATTGTTGGTTGTGTTTTGCCCTGAAATTTTGGGCATCACAATGTTACATCAATTGTAAAAAAATGTGTCTCTTACTTTTGGTTTTTTTATCAGCATCTCTACTACTTAGATTAAATATTTCTTCAATTAAGACTTGATGAAAGCAATTATTGGAGCTCCATTTGATACTAGGACTTCCTTGGATTGAGCATCATATTTTCTTACCACTTCCTTAACCAAATCTGCATTCAAAAAAGGCATTTGGCACCATAACTTTTCCCATGTGCATGACCCCTCTATTTCTGAAAGGAAATTGTAATAATAATTCTCTATAACCGTGCTCAAATAGAAATCATCCAGGAATGGATACAATTGCATCTCTCACCCATCTTAATTTATCATCAAACTTGATATTACCCCTCTTCTAACTAGAGATACTCACAAACTTCTTTATAGATCATGAACACTAAGTGAGCAAGTCTTCTACGACTTCCCTCTTTGTTTCAATTGTTCCAACCATTATTACAACTTAAGATTCATCTTAAAATTAGGATTTTTCAACAAACATAGACAACAATCAATTTACTTATAAATATGAACTCAATTCTGAAAATTCTCAAATGTGCAAACTAATTGACATAAATTTGAAGCAAATTAACCGAGAAATGTTTCAATTTCCCACTTACAGATTAGAAACCGTATTTCTTCAAAGTCTACCACAAAGAGTTTGAATTTCTTGAGAATTTTAATTACAATCGATAATACTCTCAAAAATAGTCTTTTTCATATATTTGCTTCAGCAATACAACCAAAAATACGATGAGAATATATCAAATGACCATTACTAGGAAATACTTTGGCCAATGAGAACAGAAACTAGTTGTTTCCAAGTATGAATACTGACCATTGATTTGGGTAGATTGCGTTAAGAGCTATTCCTGGTATTCAAAATATCAATTTCTTAATAGAAGCCTACACACTTGAATTTGAAATCATAAATCAGAAACCTTCTTGATCCTTCTATACAGAACCCTCAAAGCCTGATCAAATTGGCATGTTGTATCTTTCCAAGAGAACTGATCAATGCTCAGAATTGCTTCTCATCTTGTCTTGAACCCTCCATTTTCTTTACAGCTACAAGTGTACCATCTATTAGCCATCCTTTGCAGACCATGCTAAATCCTCCATTTCCCAGCTTAGACATGAAATTCCTAGTTGCGATCTTCAACTCCTTGTAACTAAGCATCCAGATCTCCTTGTAACAAACAGAACAAGGATAATACACTTGATTTTTGCTTCCTTCAATTCTATTAAGTAACTATCAGCATGACCATTGCACCTCTTCTAGGTGCAAGTGCTAGTATTTATTATATGTGAAATAGACTTCATATTTATATTTCATTTAGTTTTTATTATTTTTGTTTCAACATATATATTGACCTGCAACATTTTTGACACCATATCAATTATTTAATTTACCCCTCATGAATCACATCTAAGATTTGATCAAAGTGAATATACATATTCTTGATTTCTGAGAATACAAATCAAATTATTATGCAATAAACTACTAAAAATTAAAAACACAAATAAATAGGGCTAGCAAAAAGGAACTTACTAGAATCTATCTAACTATGACAACTTTTTTATAATTTGGACATAATTAACCCATGACAAAGGAGCTCTTGAAAATATATGACCTCTAGTGTATATTTATCAATTTGCAGCTACATATTGTTGTTACATTCTATATTTAGAGAGGATTAAGCTCACTTAGGGCTTCTTCGAATTATTTTTAGTTTTCAAATTATAGGTACTAGGTTTACTTTTGTCTTTTTCTATAAAGAAATCTATAATTTTTGCATTTGTTTTGTACTCTTCATTTTTAGAAATATATCAAATATTTCTTGCAGCTCTCTTATTGAAGATGTCTTCTTTTATTTATTTTTATCTTGTATGTACTTATATTGTAAAGTCAAACATGTTATCAAAGCATAAATTTAGAACTAGCATCTCCACAGGAAAGAGAGATGTTAGATGTGTTGATTCTATAATTGAACATTTTTAAGATGCACTTTAATGTGAAATGAACCTTGCCTTTCTATTTGCAATGACAAAATCTATAGACCAACTATTATTTTATCAAAAATCTAAAAAGTTGATAATTTGGACTTTTTCCAAGACACAATATTTGAAGGGACTGGTAGCCTGAAGAAAAAAATTAGTGCATCCTTGAGACAAATGGATCTAGTTATTAGGTCTTCAACAACCAAAAACTTAAGATTGTTTGATTATAAGCCAAAATCTATGTACTTGACATTTTGGGAGTTTTCTAAAGGAACTTTTTTGTACGCCTATACATATGCATACTAGTGTCATCATAATCTCTTAGAGAATACTCTTCCATTACTAAAAGAATATATTTTATGGTAGTTAGTATCAATATCACTTATTTTTCCATCACTATTAGAATATATTTATATCACTTATTCATGAATATATTATTATTTTTTAATATAATATTAATAATTTTTTACATGTTCAAATATAATCTATTTTGACAAATATATATTTTTAATTTACATATATATATATATATATATATATATATATATATATATATATATATATATATATATATATAAATATATATATATATATATATATATATATATATATATATATATATATTCTATTTTGACAAATATATTTTTTTAATTTACATATATATATAAATATGACAAAGCTAGATATAAATACTTTATTTAATAATTGAACCCTAAATGAGTTGTGACCCCTCTCTCGTATATAGACTGGAAAAGTACATGTGGATGAAATGTGTGCGAAACATAAATTCTTGAGAGCAATAGCAAACGAATAAGGATCAAAGACAGATACACTTAAACAACGAAAGGAGGCAGCAAAGCTAGTCAACGAAAGTGAAAGAATAGGTTAATATAATCCCAAACCAGAAAGTGTAGATATAATGTCTCCCAAATGCGTTTGCGGTATGATAATATTCAGATTAAAGTATGAATCAAAGGCCTATCATCCAAATTACAAACCTATTGAACAATGGAAAACGCGGATTTGAAGCCAAAATTTTACATTTGGATCGACAAAAAATAATTTAATGAACTTGTTCAGAATCTAACATGGCACTATGCGACTGAAATCTTGAATGGGTCCTCCTTGGACAATTCATAATATTCAACCATTCCGATGGTCTATGTGTAGCCTTTCTAATAAATATGGGCTGCAATTCATGGGTTATACATCATCTTCGTCTGCTCGCTTTCTCATGATATATTATATTTCATCGTTTCTCCTCAAAACTATCCGAAGTTCTCTTTTGTTTCTGCTCAGATCTCATTTTGAAAGAACGCTCTCCAGCAGTGAATATGGTGGGATCAAAGCTTATGAGAATCATGATACTGCTTCTAGTTCTGATATTTCTGTTTGCAGTCCAGGTTTCGGCTAGATATAACCTTAAGACAAATGCAAATACAGATTCATATATCAACTACAACAAATGAAGTTATAATTTATTTCAAGTTGTGGAGAGGTTACCATCGTGTACCAATTGCGCAAGCCATATTCCAGATCCAAAGTGCTGCAAACAATAAACGAGGACTACAAATGGGAGTCTAAAATCCAGACTCGTGTACAGTGACAATGATATACATGTACAACGACCTAATTCATGTAAAAAAAAATCACCAGTGTACTCTTTATATTCCCTTGAGTTTGGGAAAGAAAGTGGTGCTTTTTTTTTTTGTGTGTGTAGCAAGAATGATTTTTTATTAAAAAACTATTTTTAATGTGCATTTAAAGTTACATATAGATTAATGGATCTCTTATCTAATGGTAAATTTGAATTAATCTAAATAATTTATCAAGGATAAAGTTTTTTTTAAGTGCAATGTATTAATATCATACAAAATAAGGGAGAATGTGCCACTTCTAAATTTGGTACAATGGATACACTTGAGTTCTTGGCTTTCAATTCATCATATTGATTTGTGCTGGATATTGGATAACAAAAAGTCTATCTAGATAATATAAAATTTCTCACGAAAAAATAACAAATACAAAACTAATTTAGAATATTGATTTGATAAATAAGAATCTACTCATTATATATATATATATATTATATATATATATATATATATATATATATATATATATATATATATATATATATATATATATATATATATATATATTATATATATATATATATATATATATATATATATATATATATATATATATATATATATATATATATACATATATATATATATATACATATACATATACATATACATATACATATACATATACATATACATATACATATACATATACATATTGTCATGCCCACTTTTTACACACTAGACTAGACATCACACACACATTTATTCTACTCAATCATAGAAAATAGCACCACAATTTTTTTTATTATACATATATATATACTAGCTAAAAGTCAACCTGATAAAACATGTAGCTAGAACAATATCCTTTTAACATCTTTCAAAGACTGATCATTACTTACAAATTGCACACCTGAGACTCTTTTCATGTTCCATATGTCTTGTCCCTCGTCCCAATTACTTTTTCCTGCATACAAGACTACCCACTAGATGCATAATATGAGATCCATTACTAATTATAGACATGATCATGAAGATAATTTCCTCGACTATAAGCTAAATAGATAAATAAGGTAGTAGTGGCATCGTAGCAATGACCAACAAAAGGAATGTATGAGCCAGGAAGAAAGATAAATCAAATATTATTTTAATTCTTCAAGGGAATTAACCTAATTCTTTCAAGGAATTCAATATTAAATAGATCTCTAAAAGTTACATTCACACCCAAGCAAATTACTAGGTAGTTACCCATTAAAAGCTTCTTACTTAATATCCTAAAGTTTCAATCAAGCAATTATTTCCTAGTTTGAATTATGTTTATCCTTAGATGAGTACCCAAAATAAAATATAATAAAATGTACATGCTCTCCACCCATCCAAATGGCTTCATGAGATCTCTACGGTCCTAGCCAACCCCCGAGCAAGTAAGAACTTTTTGCACCATTATGATCAATGGTGAGATTCTTTAAATAGACATAATAAAAGTGTCCAATCGAGGTATAGAGATCCTTCATTTATTTTCTCTCTTTTTTGTTAGCAAAACTATATCTAAGAAACATATTAGGGGAAGAATTTCTAACACTATAATACTATCTAGAAGAAGCATTATCATGAACTTTAACATCGATTACGATAGGTTTCAAAATTTAGAAGAGGTCCTTGATGATGGTTGAAAATTTATACTTAGAAAGTTATAACCCATGAAACTTCTAATCTAGCGCTACAAAATATATCTACCAGATAAATGATTCTCATGTATAAACAAACTATAATACAATCAAGTGCTCCAATCCCTCTTTCTTATTCAAGAAGGCAAAGGAAAACTATATTCCATATTATATTGATAATTCCATATTTGGAATTTTACACATCAACTAGTAATAGTAATTACAGTGGGATAAATATTAATATAGAAAACAAAGGGAATTCTTTCAATAATTTTAACTATGAATTTCATATATATTAAACCATGTGAACATTCACACACCATATAAACTCCTATAAATTTTTTATGAAATAACATATTGGTCATCATGCAAAAATTTTAACAATACGACGAAGGAAAAAGCATTCTAGATTGGTAGATGATGCTCATGATAAGGATCCCTATAATTCATAAAATCAAAGCCACAAGATTCTAGATGATTACTAATATGTATCCCTAATCAATCCTTGATTGATCCATTCTCCCAACAATAGATCATTTCAAAGAAAACTATTTAGAAGAAGATACTAATATTGATATGTATATATGACATAAGAGATTCATTATAATTTACAATTTCTAAGAAGTATGTATCATTGTATGAAATCTAAAGAAAATAATATCCAATCTAGTCTTTTTCACTACATGAAGAAGACATTCCCATTTGCAAGGTTAGTATGAATGACACACTACTCTCAATAAGTTAAGACTATAATTACATGTGATATATATATATATATATATATATATATATATATATATATATATATATATATATATATATATATATATATATATATATATATATATATAACAAATATTTATAGCTTCAATGGTTCTCATGCTATTTAACATCTAAAACTTGTGTTTGACTAACAACCAAATTCTAACCACTTTGATCAAATTCCTTTAATGTGTCCAAAACCTTGGTGACCAACTACTAAGAAATAAATGGAAGACAAAAATACAAGATAGGGGTCAGCGAGTTATCACCTAATACCAGTGAGACGTCCCTAAAGTGTAGCATTAAATGTATAAGTATTAGAGAGCTGAAATTTGCTAGTGTCCCTCCAGCACGTGCCATTATAGTATATTTGATATGGGTATGAACTGGTAGATGAATTTAATTCTGATATTATATTTCGAAAAGTTTTCTTATGAATATAGGCCAACATGGGAAGATATAGGCTCCTCAACCAAATTGCATACCGAATGTATTAAAAAAGAAAGTTAATGACATGCAATACTCATGAATTTAGGATTATAGTTAACATACCTGACTTAGTGTTTTCAGATTGCCTTTCCCTTTCAGGAACACGCAGCTCTTCAAAGGCTTTAGATACTTCTTGAAAATGCAACTATATCGTGCCTTTTACAACCACTATCTAGTGTCGAGCGCAGTGGCTAGCATCTACCTTGTGTATGCGTGATTGAGTGGGTAGGCATGGATAGAGGGTAGAGCAACTGGGTGGGATCTATAGGCTGCAGAATGGTGTCAGCTGCTACGTGCATGCACCCGTTTATGACCTTCAATCCAACTACATCCAGGAGACTTTCTAATTCCTCTACATTTTATCGAACCCCATGCCTTTTGAGCCTCATCCCACATTTTGCATACATGTCTATCAGGGCATTTGCAACTATGACATCTGACAAAAAGACCTCTTTTGATTATGCTTTGATGGATACCCCTTCTTTGTTCTAAAGTCCCCAATTTGGGCACGGGAAGGGAGGATGCTGGAAAATGTTGTGGAGTCTGGTGTTACACCTGCTGATTACATTTTCTTAAAAGTCTCCAATGCCTCTTCAACAACCCATTTTGTGCCTATGCTGTCATCGGCGTATTCCAAGAGACTGCGTTTCGTTGAGGAATTTTGTAAAACAGTTCGCGTGCCTATGTATGCTTCCACATTTTGCATAGATGTCTACCAGGGCACTTGCAACTACAACACCAGGTGCAGATCCGCTTTCAGTTATGCTTTGATGGATTTTCACGCCATGTTCTAGAGCTCCTAACTTGGCACAGGCTAGAAGGACGCTAGCAAGGGTTGCGGAGTTTGGTTTTAAACCTGCAGTACGCATTTGCTTACACACCACCAAAACCCTTCTACAGATTCCAACCGTCTGTTTCAAAACTGCCACCTCCATAGGCATCATGGATTCCTTTTATCGGTAGGGAGAGCCAACCAGAAACACACCATTTTGGCTTGGTATCTCTCCACATTGAAGACTGGTTTCCCCCCCCGGTTTGTATGGCTCAAGACATGATTGCCTTTTTACCGTCTCCACCCTTCCCATCCCCATGCTGAAATCTCTCAGGGCCATAGGGTCCCATCATCCTTTGATCGATACCATCATATTAACTGTTGCCCTCCCTTTCCTTGGCATCCCTGCTGATAGATGTAGTCATCCTGATCTTTTGTCAGAAGAAGCAAGTTATATGCCACCCCACTCTAGTAATAGTTATTGGACAAGTCAAATTCTCTGTACTGAAATGCTGTCGCCATGATATCTAATGGCTTCCCACACTACCAAGGGTCATGGTAGTTGGCAAGACTTGGTGCTTTTTAATTTGTAAGGAAACATGACAAGAAAGGACAGGGACGTTCATT